>BDUI01017325.1:29549-50682 GCA_002335545.1 Apodemus speciosus
TGGGACATATGGTGAGGGGGGAACTGGGAAAGGGGAAAGTGTTTGGAATGTAAACAAAGAATATAGAAAATAAAAAACGAAAAGAAAAGAAAAAGAATAAAAGGAAAAAGCATAAATGCTTGTATACACAACACTTACATATTATTATATGAGAGTCATGACAGTCACTGGCAAAAAGAAACTTTGGAAAATAATGTGCAATTATAAAAATAATTTTCTCATAAATTAAAATCAAGATTAATGTTTTACCATATAAAAAATAATAGTCATTTAAAAATTCAAAATTGGTTGCTGGGATAGTGAAAGGCACCTGTCACCTATGCTGTTAGTGCTCAGGCGCTAAGTCAATGTAAAATTTGTTATACAACATCTGAATTACTGTCTTTTTACTTCTGAAAATGAGSAGTTCTTTCCTTTTGTTCATCCACTCAGCAAACACYGAGCATCCTAAATGTCTAAACAAAACGTGTAAAGAAAATAGGGCCTTTCCCTTATGGGACCTATAAAATGAATGTCCACAGTCAAAAGTTCCAAACAACTGTTGAAATGTTTGATCTTTTGAGTACTGAAATAAATCTCCACTGATGGGTAGCAGAAACACAAGCTATATATAAGTAAAATTAAACAAGAAAAAACAGCTTGCACGGCCCTGTTTGGATTCGTGATAAAATACTTCATCTTGCTTTTGAGTCTATTTAGTGGGACTGTTTCCCTAGAATCTAGAGGTCCGAAATTATCAGCACTCCAAGTTTCAYTGTTTTAGACACCAGTAAAACATATTCAAAGCTTCAGATAAATCATTCCTTCTTTGTCTTTCAGAAAATATTTTTAAGGAAAACAGTTCAAGATACCCCACTATTGTGACATGCACATTCTACCCAAATGAAACAGATAATAAATGGCAGATTTGTTAAATATACAATRAAAGAAAGGAGCATAAGAGGGCTAAAAGGTGGTGGAACAGAATTGGCCTGGGGCATGCCACACGGACAGTGACTTGCTGCCTTTGATTAATGAGACAAAACTGAGCCTACTATGTAATACCATCAGCACATCTTGAAAGAGGCAATTTTAGAGAAAYAGCTAAGAACAAGCAAGCAAGTACAGGTAAATCCAGTTCTCTGTTCTCAGCTATGAATGTGATATGACTATCTGCTTGAAGCTCTTGCTGCTATGACTTCTCTAGCATGATGGCCTGTAATATGGAATCACTAGCTACAATAAACCTCATCTTCCCTAAGTTCTAAGAGGACAGACATGATGTGGTTATGATTGATCTGCTAAGAAGATCTGAAGGATGGACGTGAGTAATTCAAGACTGTTTCAAGAAGAACAATGTTCCATGCAGAGCAAACAATGAGGCAGAGGCATTGAGAAGGGGTGTGCTATAATTTTTTGTGGCTTTCTTTCCATATCTGGGATCATGGGAGATTTCTGTTTGACTGTTTGCTTTTTTCACATTGTTTTGACAGCTATCTTCTTTACTGGCACCATATGATAGATATTATTTAGTATATAAAAATGGGGAAACATCATTTTTGGTCCTAGGAATGATGACAAGAGATAATAAATTAGAAATAAAGATGCACCATGAAGAAGTGGATCAAAGAYTATTGGGAATCAAAGAAGATATGTTCCTTTGGCTTATAGAAAAAGAAAGCTACCCCTCCACGCTATCCTGAATGCATCTTTGAAGACGATATCGACTTGGGAATTGACCGGATGAGATGCATCCCAGGTTGGCCCATAGACCAGGTGCAGGGGACAGTTAGTGCTGCTTAGCAGATGGAGTGATTGAGGAGGAAGAGTGAACAAGTTGTCGCAGGAAAGGTCAGACATGTGTGGCGGAGCTATTTCATGGGTGGGACTGCTAGGAGTTGCCATATTTCAAAGGAACACCAGTGCCTTTTGCTGTGAGGATAGTTTCACAACAGCTGAGATGGGAGTAAGGAGAGCAAGGATCTCTTAAAACTTTTGCACCTGCACTGTACAGGGAAAAAGGCAGAAATATAAAGATCAGCTCTTCTGGCTCTTAGTGAACACATCCTCATTTTCTCAACAGCAGGGGTAGGGGCTCATTGCATCCAATCTTCTTTGAACATAATTGTGATTTGTA
The DNA here is from genome assembly GCA_002335545.1 of Apodemus speciosus. NCBI lineage: Eukaryota > Metazoa > Chordata > Mammalia > Rodentia > Muridae > Apodemus > Apodemus speciosus. The sequence goes on from BDUI01017325.1 coordinate 31,666, forward strand.
TGATTGTAGAGTCTTGGGAGAGAAGCGAAAAGGATGTAGACTTAAAGCTAATTCCTTTAATAAAGAATCAAGATGTCCAGAAATTTATTAAGTTGCAAAACACTTACAGAGATTTACAGAACTTTCCAAAGCTCAATTGAGGTAAGAGCCACAAATAGCCACCTGCTCCAGCTCTGCTCAGTTCCTCTTCTCAAACAGAATCGAAATGCAATCTGGCTTCTCTGACTGGAAACATCTTCCGGTATTTTCCTTAATGTAGCACAGAGGCAGAGGAGGTGAGGAGAAGGTCACTACTTTGAAGGTCTATGAAGCTTAAAATGTTCTGGCTACAGACTACAGCTGAACCAATTTTGTTTTCCATGGTGAAAGCTAACCAAACAAACTCTTGGGAATGCACCCAGAGAGCTTGTATCAAACACTTGAATTTTAGAAGGCAAAGGAAGAAAATGTCTGATTGTTTTGGCAAAGATCAAATTGTCATTAAGGTGTTTCTTCATCAATCTCAACATCTTCAGAGGTGTGAGAAATGATTAGAAACAAATATGAGTATTTGGAGGAGGCTTCCCAGACAGATCTCCTTCCACCAGAACATTTTTCAGAAGCCTCAATAGAAAGCTTCTTGGGTCATGTCCTTGGAGGTGAAGCAGGCTCTTCACTAATGAACACAAATAGCGTTTCCTTATGGGACATATATTTTTCCAGAGGGAAATGGATAATCAACTATGACATTTCAGTGGATTGGAATAAGATTTATCTATCTTTCCATATTTGTAAAGCTTCCTTATTCCATTTTTGCAAATGAAAGATAAATGCCTTAATAGATTAGCAATCATGAAATATATAAGTATTTATAAAACAGTACTGCTTTTTAACACCATCTGCTGAAGAGTGGTATTTATTCAGCCACTGATATGAGAACAGATTTTCTTCTACATTATGCAAAGGAAAGTACATCCTTGTACTAATAAGCATGCACTTTGTATTTAGCCAGCCTAAGTTCTAATGAAATTTTTTAGTTGATAAGCTGTGCAATTTTGCTAACATTACTTAACATTACTCTCCCCTTTGATGGAATGGTTTCATTATAATCATACCTTTTAAAGTCATTTAGTTCATCTGACACAGTAATATAGGAAAAACTTTCTGCCAAATGCCTAACATGTGTAAGTATTCGATAAATAATAACTATTATAATGCAGCTTCAAAGTATTTTGAATGTCTGGATTGAATTATTTTTTAAAAGGCTGATCAGTGAAGGTCTCTCTGATCTGCAGCAAATAGGTCTCTGGRCTAAACTGAGGCACATATCATAACCAGGATGGAGCATACAGTGTTTTTAAAGATGATGTGGTTCTTGCTCATGCTGTGATATCCATTGTGAGTTGACAGAGTGTCAGGCTGCTAAAGGACCTACTATCTCTCCCACTCGTAGCCAAACAAGCAAGGAGAGAGACTCATATCTACAATAAACGTTCTATGCTCAGCCCTGGAGGGAGTGAAGTAATCTCCATTCACAATTCACTGCAACTTGTATGGCCTGGCTCAACTGAACAAGGGTCACATGTAATACAGTTATATTCCTGAAAGGTAAAAGCTGGAAATCTGTTTAACAACACTGATGACAATCATAGAGCCATTGACATAACTGAAAATAAGACTCTAATGGTAGCATTGAGCCGAACATATATTCATGTGCTAGAGAGTGTCTCAAGGCTTAAGAACATTTAACTCTTCTTGCAGAGGACCTGAATTCAGTTCCCAGTACCCACATAGAATAGCTCATAACCACAGGTAAACTCCAGCTTCTGGGGAGATCTGTTGCTTCTGTTTTGCACAGGACTTTTACTTGCATGTACATTCTCCCACGAAGATACCCACAAGTACACATTAAATTTAAAATAGTTTAAAATTATGGAGTCAAAGTTCATTACTATAGAAGTGATATTAAGGACCTCTGGACTGCAAGTGAGACACGGATGACCTACCCACGTTGGTGGTACATACCACGTGTTGTCTTGGGTTTCTGAAATGTCTGACCCCATAAGTGCCACAGTTTGAGTTCTTTGGTTAAAGATGTCCCAAGCCATTTTTATTCTATTACAGCCTTCTGCCATGATCACATGCTCTTTAAATGGTCCTATCTGTTTTTTATCTCACATCTAATGGGTTGAATGTGTTCTGACTGTATGGTCCCATTTGGCAAGTTGGATGCTATGGCTAAGAGGCACCATATAAAAAATATTGTTATTGTTATAATGATGAACTCAAGCACTGAAGGGGAAGTTGTGAAATCTTTTGATACTAAGCTATCATTATTTTTAGCAAAATGGAGTTTGGCTTCTCTCTACGCTAGCAAGCCCTGAAGATTAAATGCTTGCTATCCACAGCATGGATCTTAGCAAAGAGCCAAAAATATCAAAATAAAAACATTTTGAGATTATGTTTCATACATTATAGGACAGCTGTTTGCTTTTAAGTATTCTTGGAAATTTAATACAATATAAGAAATTTTAAAAAATTACAGTAAACAATACCAGACTAATTTGATTTTAATTCTAGTTTTATTCTCACTGCCACTGAGATCACAATTGCCTGCTATGAAAGTGACTTAACCCTTTGTGCTGATCAATTGCCATTTTGTGTGAGGTTGAGCAAGACTGTTTCAGTGCTTTGGGAATGTATCATTAAGAAAGGAGGTACATGCAGTTCTGGAAAAAGGGACTGTTCAAGTAAGTCCCTTTCCTCAGGATGATGTGGTATTATGTTCCTGTTACTTGAATATTCATTATGGTTTCCCACATGTTTTTGGCTACCTCTGTTTCCTGCAACTGTTTGTATTATTAAGTTGATCTGGCTTATAGATAAGTGGTATGAACTTGGATAAATGGTAGCTTGGGATGCTCACGTAGATTGGGTAGATCTCCTTTCTGCTTAAGAATTATGGATGTTTTCTAAAGGGAGGTGAGACAAAACAGTCAGGGTTACTAAAGAGCCCCAAACCGCAGATGGAAAACTCCACATGGCTAGTCTGAGGAATTCTCTAATGTGCCAGGCACTGTCTGTCCATGTGCCTTAATCCAGACAGATTTACAGAGAGCATAACTAAAGCTTCATTTCTTTGGGGGTAAGTAAAAAGAAGGGTATTGGAATGCATTGCCTTGCAGAAATAGGAGAAATTGTTATGTCTTGGTGGTGGTGGGATTCAATGACTTTCTACATGGAAACCATTAGCAATTAACAAGTTAATTTGGACAGATGAGAAATCAATGAATGCAGATATCATAAGACTCTGATCTAGGGAAAGAAATAGACTGATGGAATGATGAAACCTGAAGCTTTCCTTGCCAAGTTCTGATTTAAGAACCCTGAATTCAGCTCATTGATCAAATGAAATATTTTTCTTTCTTTTGTGCTGCCCTTATACAAAAAGATATGGCTGGGTGGCAAAGATCTGGGATTCAGAAGCAAGATCATCTGGAGCCTCTGCTTATGTCTGCAACCCTGAGCAGGTGACTTCCTCTGTGCGTCTCATTTCCCCTCCCTCCATCTACTAACTGGAGGAGATAAGAGTGAGCTCCAGGTTTGTCCTTAGGACCAAGTGATCAAATAGCATGGTGTCTAGTAGACACCTAATATTTGTTAAAGAAGTTAAAGAAGTGGCGTGTTTCCAAAGCACCTGGTACTCTAAAAGGAAGACAATATAGCATGGATTTCCACTGTGGGCTCCATTGTGATTGCTTTTAGTAGCATAGAGGAAAAGCATAGAACATCTCATTTAATTTACCTCTAAGTGGAAGAGAACTGAGTTGCTTTATTTGTATTTTTCTGTGAGGAAAAGAGTCAGCAATTCTTTCAAAAGTAAAACTTCCATGGGTTCTACCATCAAGTGAGTAGAGACTCAGATGCTAAAGACAAAGGCCAGGGGCTGGAGAGACTTCTCAGCAGTGAGGAGCACTTGTAATTTCTGCAAAGGACCTGGTTCAGGTTCCCAGCTTCTCAGTACCCATATGCCTACCAACAGCCATCTGCAAATTCAGTTCCAGAGGACCCATTGCCCTCTTCTGTGCTCTGCAGGTACTGCATGCACCTGGTGCACAGACATACATGCAGGCAAAACACCCATAAATGTAAATTTCAAAATCCTATCATTAAATTCAAAGAACAGAACCTTTTTACAGATGGTTAAACTTACCTCTAAAACACTGAACTTCAGAGACCACATTTTTTGTCACTTACTTTGCATCTTATGGACACAAAACTTTCTTGATGCAATAGATATTGTCTAGGAGCTAGATGTCCCTCAACAGATGAACGGACAATAGAAGTGTGGAACATATTTATAATGGAAGTTTATTCTGCTATTAAGTATGAAATCATGCAATTTGTAAGATATGGATGGAACTGAAAATTAGTATATTCAGTGAGGTAACCTAGACTCAGAAAGACAAACGTCATTATTCTCTCATATGCATATCTAAGCTTCTCACTTTACATATATGTAATTGAATTTTGTGGTCATGTAGATATTGATCATAAAATTGTATTGGTTTCTAAAAGACATGAAGAATAGGCTTCAAGAGAGGGGCCTGAAGGTAGAGAAAAGATTATTCAAAGTGAAGTATGTATAAAACTGTCACAAGAAAAAGTCATATACTACTTTCAAAAAAATTAAAAATATCTTTGACAGTAGAGAAGAGGCTACATATACAACAAAGTTTTCGGAGGTTTTCTTTTATAGTTTTTAAAATTAAAAATAATTGTATTTATGGTTTAAATGCATTCTCTCCTTCTCCTCCCAAGTACTGTCTCACTTTGTTCCCTCAAAACAAATGGCCTCTTTATCTTTAGTAATGTATATGCACATACAAACAGCTGAGTTCTCTTCACATTTCTTGATGTCTATGTTTTCACTGGTATTTGATAACCAGTTTGGGGGTTCATCGCTGGGCAAGACTAAGTCTTCTTCCATCAGCGGTCACTAATTACTTGTTACTCTTTGCCTGTGAGTAGGAACCATGAGCCTTCTCCCTTCCACATCAATAAGTCTTTCCCTCTAACTGTGTTTTGGTTACTTTCCTATTGTTGTGATCAAGTACCATGAACAAGTCTACTTACAGAAAAACAGTTTACTTGGACTTGTGGGTGCTGAGAGAGTCCATGATGGTAGAATGAAGGCTTATGTGTAGAAGTAGGAAGCTGAGAGCTTACATCTTCACCTGTGAAAATCCAGCAGAGACAGAAAACTAGAATTGGCATAGGCTTTAAACTCCCATAWCCTGGCCCAATGACACATTGTCTCCTTCATGGCCACATTTCCTAAACTTACCCAAACAACACCATCAACTGGCATCCAAGTATTTAAATGTCTTAGATTATGAGGGATATCTCATTCAAACCACCACATTCCACTCCATGGTCTCTATAGTGTGTTTCTCTCTCTCTCTCTCTCTCTCTCTCTCTCTCTCTCTCTCTCTCTCTCTCTCTCTCTCTCTCCGTGTGTGTGTGTGTGTGTGTGTACTATATATAACATATAATAATGCAAATTGCTTTTAGTTCAACTGCAAAAATCTCTCTAGTCTTTCACAACCACAACACTTTTTAGAAGTCCCGACATGAGTATCTCTTCTAAAACTTGAGGCAATGTCTTAATTTAGCCCCTTGTAAAAATCTAAAAGCAAATTATATACTTCAAACTCATAATGATATAAAATATGTATTATATTCCAAAAGGGAGGAATGGGGGAGCATAGTGAAGAAATCCTTGACAAAAACAAGACTGAATTCCAGCAGGACAAACATCAAGAGCCATAGCTTCTTGTATCATATCAAAGGCTTTGCTGCCTGCAATATGTACTACCTAATTGGGCTGGTTCTTCTCCCTGAATGCAGCTCTTCTTGATAGATATATCTCAGCTCTGTCATCTCCAACATCTTGGGCACTACAATGCAACCCAGAGTTTACCTTCATCACAGCTTTATATAGTGGACTCTCAGGACCTCTTACCCTCTCAGGGCTTTTATTCATGGACTTCTTCAGTGCACACTCCCCTGCTTGAGTTACATTACTACCAACTTTTGATTTCTCCAGGAGCAGAAAGGCCTTACCATTTCTTTCACAAGTTGAAAGGTAGTTGAGTGGGCGCATGCTTTGAGGGCACCCTTCCATTCATTCTAGCGTAGAGCAGCAATCAAATCAACATTAGGCTCTCTTGAAATTGCCTCCACCAAAGATACTTTAAACTTCATTCTCAGACCATTTCTCAGGACATAGTCTAAAAGCAGACAGGTTTTTTTTTTTTTTTTTTGCTTATTTGTTTGCCAAAATATCACAGGAACAGTCTCTAGGCTAGCTATTAGTCTAACTCGCTGAAAACTGCTTGAGCTGGGCCTTCACGGTTCATATAGCTCTTAGCCCTCCTGCCTTCTAAGCTCCTATTACGATGGCCTATTCAGCTCTACTTCTGTCCTTCAATCATTTTAATGAGAGAACATAGTCCATGAGGTCTAAAGACTGAGATGTTTATTAGTAGAAATATTATTAATATTATTATTAAATTTTTATACAATCATTTTGATTTTACTTTTTCCCCTCTCCAACCTCTCCCCAAATCATATTCTCTTTCCTCAAATCATGTTCTCTTTCTCTCTCTCTCTCAAAATGAAACTAAAAAAGAAATCTGTAAATTAAACAAGCAAAACAATAAAATTCAAACAAACGAACAACATGGACACCATTTTATGTTGGCCAACCTCTCTTGGACATGGAGTGCAGTTGATATACTCAGTGTCTGCTGAGAAGACAGTTTCCCTTTGCCAGCAGGTACCAATCATAATGGCTTCTTGATTAGAAGTCAGATTTTGTGTCTACTTATTCTCTGTGCTGGGGTTTTATCTGTTAAGACTAGAGTGAACAGCTCAACTTGGGTTCCATGTGGAGGCAACAAACCCTGACACTATTACTGATATGCTTACAGACACGAGTCTATCACGGCTATCTTCTGAGAGGCTCTCTCTACCAGCACCTGACTGAGACAGATACAGATAATTACAGCCAATCATTGGACCAAGCCTTGGAACCCCTATGGAAGAGTTAGGGGAAGGACTGAAGGAGCTGAAGGGGATTGCAGCACCATAGGAAGAACAATAGTATCAACTAACCCAGACTCCTCAGAACCCCCAAAGATAAGCTTCCAACCAAAGGGCATCCATACTCTGGTCTCAGGGGGAGGTGTGCTTAATCCTGTAGAAATTTGATGCCCCAAGGAAGGGGGATACTGACAGGGGTGAGGTGGGGGTCAGTTAGTGGGTGGGGGAGCACCCTTTCAGAAACCCAGCAGAGGGGTGATAGGGTGAAGAACTCAGGGAGGGGGGACAAGGAAGGGGAGCAACATTTTTAATCTAAATAAATAAAATAATTTAATAATAGACAAGGGTTCTCATCCTGGATATGTCACTAGTTATAAAACTGAATAAAACTATAAAATAATTTACTCTGTAGAAAGCCTCAGTTTTCTCATCTGTAAAATATAGGCTTACAATAGTCTCTATAAACAGACATAAGAAATCAGAAGCACAGTCCACAGTCATCAGTAGCAAAGAAAAGAGGCTCGTCACCATTGCTATTTATTCTGTGGGAACCATGGAAAGCATGAATATCCACTAGCAAATAGAGCTTGTATTGTTACTACTTCCATCAAAGATACAGACTACTAACCAAACAACTTAAGGCATTAGTCTAAAATCTGTGACATAAGGTGAAAAAGACACCATATCCAGAGGTTAGGCAAAGCCCCCAGTTGGGGGATGGTGCCACCCATTCATCTCCACATTCTTAACCCAGAAGGGCTCCTATCTACAGGAAACATGGGGACAAAGTGTGGGGCAGACACTGAAGGAACAGCCATCCAGAGACTTCCCTACCTGGGGATCCATCCCATATACAGACACCAAACCTAGATAGACACTATTGCAGATGTCAAGAAGTGCTTGCTAACAGGAGCCTGACAGAGCTGACTCCTAAGAGGCTCTGCCAGGGCTTGAGAAATACAGAGGTGGATGCTTGCAGCCAACCATTGAACTTAGCATGGGGTCCCCAGTGGAGGAGTCAGAGAAAGAACTGAAGGAGCTGAAGGGGTTTGCAACCCCATAGGAAGAACACTATCAACCAACCTGATCCCGCCCCCTTCCACAGAGCTCCCAGGAGCTAAACCAACAACTGAAGAGTACACATAAAGGGACTCGTGGCTCCAGTCACATATGTAACAGAGGATAGCATTGTCTGGCATCAATAGGAGGAGAAGGCTGTGAAGGCTCAATTCCCCAGTGTAGGGGAATTCCAGGGCTGTGAGGTGGGTGTGGGTGGGTGGGAGGGTGAGCATCCTCACAGAAGCAGGGGAGGGAGGTTGGGATAGGGAGATTCTGGGGGTGGGACTGGGAAAGGGAATAGTATTTGAAATCTAAATACATAAAATAGCCAATAAAAAAAGCAAAGGGGCTACTCAAATGGATAGCCAAGGCAGCAACTTCACATGTGGTGCTCTCTCTGTCACCCTGAGCTTATTTACCCTCTCTATACCCCAGGGAGACCCTCCACCATTTTTAATGCTGTCTTGTAATATTTCATGTGAAACATTAAGATGTCAATCTTTCCTTCATTTGTTATTCTGGGTTCTCTGTTGACACATTCTGATAACTTGACTTCTCTTTACTCACTTCTGTGTTTTGTGCAGAAGCTTCTCTCCATCCCCGTTCTTTTTCTCGGATTCTTGTCTGTTTTCTATGAATTCTTAGCTTCTTTATCACATTTACTTTTAGTTCATTTATACTTTTCTCTTTAAATGCTTAGAAATAGATTTTACTTATTTTTCTAAATTTGTATTTTGGAATGTAACACTAAAAAACAAAAGCATTAAATATTTTCAAATTTATCTCTTGCACTGATTCTCTTCTTGACTTGTTTTAAGCCATCTCTGATTGTTTAAATGTTTTTTTTTCTTTTCTGTCCTATGCAGTTTTCATATTTCTGGTGATCTTTGACTGACTGATCAGTAAAGAATGAAGATGTACAGCATTGGCCTTTATTTTTGATGTGGTATTTTTCACTCTTATTGAATCTAACATGAACAATAATTTTTGAGTCAGAGAAGTGTATTTAAATTTAAATATTTGAATTTAAGGACAGTTGGAAACAACTAAGACCATGAAGACCTTTAAATCTAGTACTGAGTTGGATTTCAATACAGGACCAAAATCCACATGATGGCTTCTAGTGTTCCTTGAGAATCCTTTTTGAACTTGTTTTTTTAAATAGCTGGTTGATACTTTGTTTGTAGTAAAATACTGGCAGCCTCTACTTTTACAATGCTTGCACAAACAGATCTGAATGAGGTCAGATATTTGACAAAGAGACATCCAACCCTCTGCTTTCTGTCCTTTTTCTAGTCCCAGACTGTCTCTCTCATAACCACTGATTTTAAGATCAAAGCCTCTTACATAGTCAAGCAGAATAATTGTCATTCATCCTTTCTCAGTCTCTCAATGTGTAATGTGTTTGTGTCCTCCCTTACTGGGCAAGAACCAGCCCTGACAAAACCCTCCTGTATGATGCATTCCAGGAAAATATGAGAAGAAAACAAACTCTGCTGAGTTTCAGAGAAAGGAAAACTTTAAGTATTAGTCATAATTTATCCTTGGTCTATAGAGGAAGGCATGTGGTAAGAAAATATTGAATGTGAGAGTGTTAGACCATGTCTGGATACTGTCTCTGTCAAATAGTATGCAAATAAGTATGCTCATTAATATAATTCTCTAAAAGACATTTCTGTTGTACTAATGGATGTTCTGTTAACTATGGTTGCTTTGGTTGATTTGTTCTTGTAAAGTTCTCAAATCAAGACCAGCGGAGGAAAAAGGATGTAGCTTAATGGTAGAGCACTTGCCTAGCATGACCAGAACCCTGAGTTCAGTTACAAATCTGAGAGAGTATGGAAAATGGAGGGAGAGAGGGGAGGGGGAGGGAGGGAAGGGAAGGAGAAAGGGAGGGAGGGAGGAGAAAGGGAGGGAGGGAGGAGAAAGGGAGGGAGGGGGGAGAAAGGGAGGGAGGAAGGGAAGGAAGAAGGGAGGGAAAAGAGAGAGAGGGAGGGAAGGAGAAAGAGAGGGGAAAGGGAGAGGGAGAGGGAGGGAGGGAGGGAGAGAGAGAAAAAGAGAGAGAGAGAAAGAGAGAGAGATTAGAAAACAATAAAGATTAAAATGTAGGATGTGGATATTCTGGCTTTGAACTATTATCCCATTAACTACCATGGCTGATTTGGCAGATCTGATATACACCTTCTTCCTTCATCATTTCACATGTATCCTTCCCAAAGCTGCATACTCTTTTTAGAGAAGATGACCATCCTCAAAGGATGAGGACCAGTTTTCAAGTCAAGGGCACATGGATTGTTATACCCTCTTGCTAGAGTCTTAAATAGGTTCTCGAGATAGATATATGCTGCTTTATAAATTCTTCTTGGGACCATTATTTAATTTGCAATCTTGAAGCCTAATCAGATGAAATAGAAAATATTGTCAATATAGAATGAGGAAATTTTGTTGAAACACAGTCCAAAATGTCCAGCTTCACAACAGAGGAATGGGAAGTATTATTAGGAAAAGTGATTTCTGTGGCCACAGTGAATCCTCACGCCATCATTGGCCATGTGGCTCATGTCAAACCTTTGAATGCTTTATTGCATTTATGTGAAGAATGAGAACAATAAAATCAATTGTGATCATTTTTGAAATTATTGTTAGAATTCCTGTTTACAATGACTGAGTTCTGTTAAATAGTTGATAGTAAATATCTTCATCCTCTTCAACTGCAAGAGGCAAGAGAGATGTAGTGGCTTTCATATGTCATATACATAATAGCCAGCAAGTTTTGTGTATTATTTGGGGTTATGGAATTCTTAGTGTTTTTGTCTGTTGCCTCAATTAAATGCTTACCTTTAGTCTGTGTGGTAACATTATTATATTACAGTTGTGGGATATGAAGCTCTGAGAGGGTAAGTAATTTGTCTAAGATAGTTGTGTTAAAAAGTATAAATCCCAAGGTCCAAAAGCTTCAAAAACAAGCTTGGTCATATAGCCTCTTATACCACTAAAGACCAAGGACAAGAGTCTGAGTCAGGGTTTAATATATGTGGAACTAGATTTTAGAGCCACTTAGTAGACAATGAAAGAACCCTGGGTTACCTTCAGTTTGGGCCAGGTTGCTAGCTTTACAAACACACTTCAACTTTGCAGTCATTGTGCTCTTGAACCTACAGTCATCCTGAGTAAGTGCTCTAGCCCCGAAGGTGTCTTGTATAGGAGGGTCAGCTTGTAAACACACCAGGCACAGATATGTAGCCCATTGCATACTGATGAACAGCCTGGAAATTCTCTACACATTTGGATGATCTATGTATGAGCTGGAGAGATTGCACAAATATTAAAGCCTAGGCTCACAACTAAAACATCAAGAAAGCACCCTCCCCTTCCCACTCCAAAACAAACAAAACAAATCTATGGTATGTGGGCAAGGGCATAAGTAGCACAGAAAATCTTGGAGTCCAGTGGAAATACTCCATTACTTGGGTAATTAACTTCCCAGGGTCAGTCATTAACAGTTTTTCTCATTCCATTCCGTGGACAGGTCCAGCTGTGAGATATAGCAAGTTCAAGATGTCAGAGGCAAAGCCACCTCCCCTGCTGGGACAGCATACAAGGCATATCCTGAAGGACGTCCTCAGATATGATGTGGGGACTATTGAGGAGCTACTCTGCGCGGGTGTGATAGAGCAACATGACAGAGAGTGACAGAGAAGAATGCATCAGAGAACTGTTCCTGGCTGGCCCAGACAGTGAGTGCTCTGCGCATGCCTTTCCCCAGTCTTGATCCACTGCAAAGCATGTTGAGAAATGCAGATTACCTGCCTGGCATCTCTGGAGTAACTCCAGAATTAAAGTCTAGTGTCCATTAAAAAACATTGTTTTGACATTTTCCCCCCAGAACATAATTTAATTGTTGATTTGTCGACTTTGATTAATTCTAATTTTTTCACCCAAAAGAAGGGATAACTGGTGTTGGTATGCTGTTCTCATTTAATTCTTCCACAATGTATACATGTATGGAGACATCAAATAATAAATTGTAGTTTTGATTTGTCAATTGAAAATAAAGCAAAACCTAAAAAAAAAAAAAATTTCTGGAAAAAGCCCTCTTTATTCTAATTGCCTTAATGCCTAAAATGTTTGCCTGTCCCACCCACACAAGCCCGAAAAAAAGCAGAACTCTTGACATTTTCTACTTGTACATAGAGTTCTCATTTAAATTTTTGTTAGGAAGTAAAAGCAATAAGCAGAATGACAGTCTCTGTGATTGATTTTATACAGTATAACTTAATTTCAAGCCCACAAAACCTTTGTTAGTCTGTAATTTAAACCATCGACTTTGCTGATGTCTGTAGTAAGACCGAGCTCCACTCTGCCCATAAGTAGTAAATGTTTGCTTTGTGTTGTTTTTCCTGGTGATACTGTGCTGTGTGGTGGAATATCAGTTTCTACCTATTCTTTCAGGGCATGAGCATTTGTGTATGTAGAAAAGTATAGTGGTTCTTCTCTCGCTACCTTATTTTGAGATATAGCCAAATGCAATACACTTTAAAAAAGTGTGAGATGATTGCTCACATGCGAAGGTGTAAGGAACACAAAATGGGGAAATTATAGGAAACATTTCTTTGTAACTTGAAGATTGGAGAAGACAGTGTCATGTCTTTGTAGTTTGAATTGTCAGCGAGAAACCCAAGTGACCAAGGATACAAAAGCTGTCTCAAAGCTAAAAGGAAATAAGGATATATATTTCAGACTGAACTACCACTAATGGCTGCATAGGCCATGGCATCAGGTACCATTGGTCAGTGTGCTCTCATATGAGGAAGTAATGCCATAGTATGCTGGTAGTAATCGAAAGCTAAACTGCAAACATTTACCTTTCAAGCTGAATCAGAACTAGTTTCTTTTAATTTTTGGATGGTTTGAATCCCTTACCCATGTTGTAAGGCCTGATATGTCTCTAGAGTCAAGGATACCAAATAAACCTCTAGGATACTTTTCAGAGGAACCTATCCTAATTTTTGAGACCTGCCCCAGCCCCTGTTTTGCTGTTCATCGTATCGTACTCTGACAAACTCCATTAGTACTCCAGTAGTTAGAATTTTCTCATAATAGAGTAGTTTGATGCCTTCTGCAGGTCCTTTGCCTCAGTTCCATATATAATATATATTGTTAACAACACCAAACCAGGCTTTTCTAAAGAATATATGATTGTATTGTCTGCATGTATGTATGCATATAATGCATTGTGTATACCTAATGCCTGCAGAGGTCAGAAGATAACATTGTATCCCTGGAAACTGGAGAGTGATTGTAGGCTCTACATCATGTGGTTTAGAAACTGAACTTAGGTCCTCTGCAAGATCAATAAATACTCTTAATCTTTAAACCATTGTTCCAGCCCTAAGCCAGACATTTAAAGAAAATGTCTTTATAATCATATGACTCATATGGAAATCAGAAAGAGGTTGGGTGACAGAATTGATAAAATCACATCTCTTAAAAGCCAGATGCATCATTTTCCCCCACTGAAACATAAAATCTTAAATTGCAAATACTCCTTATTGAGCAATAATCCTACATATGTGAATACCCATATGTAGGAGGATTCTGTCATGCATAGGGCCAGAGCATACCTCTTAAACTGTCAGGTCAATAAAAACTTAAGTCTTCAAGTATGGTAGGGCCACCACTGGAGCATGACTATGTTTCCAGATTCCCACCTGCACAGCTCAGAATGACCCAGGAGAACTTTGGATTTCTGGTCACTCACCCAACATAACATAAAACATTACTCCACTGAGTAAAAAAAAATCAGGCTGTGCTTCAACTTCACACTGATTATCAGTTCTGAAAGAAACATTGTGCTTACTAAAATTTTTAGCAATATGCCCCAGATCAAATTATGCTTATAAASAAATGTGCTGTTTTAATTATCAGAGCTGGTTATCTTACACGGTCCCCAAAATAACACACTACTAAGATACCATATGCTCAGGTTCAATTTGTGTCAAGGCCTACCTTCTGGAAGGTTATATCTGTGGTTGGCCTCAAAAAACTCCTTGAAAATTTGTGAGTTAATTGTTATGAAATTGAAAGCATGTCCATAAGCAAATGGACTTAATTTTTCCTGAAAATTTTTTCTACCATAATTTTCTTGTTAAACAACATGATTTTTTCTGGTAAATAGCCTGAACTGCTGAATGTTCTTTTAGTAGAAATGAAAATGAACATGATGAATTTTGTATGAGTACTGTAATCATTTCTTCATTCAGTCTCGTGTATGAAACAGCTAAGGGTATTAGAAATAAGATCACAGTGAAAGGAAATGAAGGAGGTATTATGTTGGCTGTTTGATATTGTGACCTTAGACCACTATTCTCAGATATTGCTCTTTGGAAATTYGTTTATGTGAAGATCTCACAAGTTCTATTTTTAAATCTTCTTCCAAAAATTTGTACCCATTCATATATCACTTCAGTTTGACATTACACTTTTGACTTGTGTCTTAACTTTGGCAAGCTGCCTATTTTAAAATCTGTGTGGGCTGGGTGGTGAAACACTAGTATAGTTTATGTGAGGGCCCAGGCTCAATTCTTAATTGTGCAAAACAAATCTTTAAAAGGTACTTAGATGCAAGTCTTGCTGATCATCCTCTTATTTGGCTTGGAGCTGCCCTCATCTTCAGGACCACTCCTCTAAGCAATTGCGCTAATGAATCTGAGAAGGAATGACAGGGCTCATGAGACTGTTAATACCTTTAGCATCTTGGAGCTGCTGACCCTTGATCCTCAGTGGAAAAGGAGGTGGTTTGGGAAAATATTCTCTGCACTCAATTCCCCTATTTTTCCTACTAATTTTCAAAATCATTTCTTATGATATTCTCCTGTTGTTAATTCATGAATGAAACACTCTCCCCTGCTACAGTCAACAGTTATGATTGGTGGGCATTAGACTATTCTGTCCAATACTAGCCTTGGCTTCAGTTTGTTCCTATTCTTAAGCTTCAGATCACTGGTAATCACTTTAGTCAAATGGCCTCCAGGAGGATGGATACTTTGCCCTCTCCCTGGGCTTACCRTCTGCCAGACAGGATGAAGGGACACTCACAGTCTTCTAATACAATACAAAACACTCCCATCCCTCATGCCCCTGCCCTACCTCCCTGACTTTTCCTTTGTAAACCAACCCAGTGAGGGTGACTGTTAGTTCCTTTGGCTCCTTACCACACCACTGCCCTCAGCAGCATTGGGCTCACTCAAATTCAACCTCAACACGTGCAGCAGAGCGGTTGAGAAGTATAACTGCCCCAGATGAATCTATGTTTTACCTCTTTACCTTCTGTGAACCCTAAGCAAAGAAATTAGATTTCTGAAGTGTTATGAGAAATTTGGCAACATTTGTCGCACATTTATCTGAGCAGTCTTGGATGTACATTTTTAAATTTTAAAAAGAAATTCCTGATTGTACATGATAGATGTTTCATACTATGAATGAAGGATAGACATTGTTCTTCTTCCTTGGAGAAGGTGGAGAAAACTGATATCTTTTCTTTGAGGGAGACTTTGAACTACTACTTTTTATGTAAATAGAAGAGAGAGTGCTCTGGTCCTTGTCTGAACTGGGGTGCCCTGAGCTGATGATGCTTACAAAGACACTGGTCTCCAATTCTCTAACCCACAAGCCCAACTCTGGAAACAACACGTCCTACTCTGAGAGCCTTCTCAGCCYRCTTTGCTAAACTSTGTGATGGGAAAATCTGACTTAACAGCAAACTCAAATGTCCTATTCTTAAGATCGCAGAACTGGAAATATCCAGTAACTCGAGTTTCCAGCATAGAGCCCACAATTTCTTTCTCTCTCTCTCTCTCTCTCTCTCTTTCCAATCCCAAATGTTTTGCATGATTCTACAGCTTTACTTTCTGGAGAATCCAGGGCCCAGAAAGTGGGCCCAGTGCTGGGAGAGCTTACTCATTGGGAGGCAAACCAGTTAGGTGAACTTGACAAAGCACTGCAAGGCCACGGTGATCGATCCCAGTGTTTTATGCAACTACTCTCATACCGCTTGGTTNGTTTATGTGAAGATCTCACAAGTTCTATTTTTAAATCTTCTTCCAAAAATTTGTACCCATTCATATATCACTTCAGTTTGACATTACACTTTTGACTTGTGTCTTAACTTTGGCAAGCTGCCTATTTTAAAATCTGTGTGGGCTGGGTGGTGAAACACTAGTATAGTTTATGTGAGGGCCCAGGCTCAATTCTTAATTGTGCAAAACAAATCTTTAAAAGGTACTTAGATGCAAGTCTTGCTGATCATCCTCTTATTTGGCTTGGAGCTGCCCTCATCTTCAGGACCACTCCTCTAAGCAATTGCGCTAATGAATCTGAGAAGGAATGACAGGGCTCATGAGACTGTTAATACCTTTAGCATCTTGGAGCTGCTGACCCTTGATCCTCAGTGGAAAAGGAGGTGGTTTGGGAAAATATTCTCTGCACTCAATTCCCCTATTTTTCCTACTAATTTTCAAAATCATTTCTTATGATATTCTCCTGTTGTTAATTCATGAATGAAACACTCTCCCCTGCTACAGTCAACAGTTATGATTGGTGGGCATTAGACTATTCTGTCCAATACTAGCCTTGGCTTCAGTTTGTTCCTATTCTTAAGCTTCAGATCACTGGTAATCACTTTAGTCAAATGGCCTCCAGGAGGATGGATACTTTGCCCTCTCCCTGGGCTTACCRTCTGCCAGACAGGATGAAGGGACACTCACAGTCTTCTAATACAATACAAAACACTCCCATCCCTCATGCCCCTGCCCTACCTCCCTGACTTTTCCTTTGTAAACCAACCCAGTGAGGGTGACTGTTAGTTCCTTTGGCTCCTTACCACACCACTGCCCTCAGCAGCATTGGGCTCACTCAAATTCAACCTCAACACGTGCAGCAGAGCGGTTGAGAAGTATAACTGCCCCAGATGAATCTATGTTTTACCTCTTTACCTTCTGTGAACCCTAAGCAAAGAAATTAGATTTCTGAAGTGTTATGAGAAATTTGGCAACATTTGTCGCACATTTATCTGAGCAGTCTTGGATGTACATTTTTAAATTTTAAAAAGAAATTCCTGATTGTACATGATAGATGTTTCATACTATGAATGAAGGATAGACATTGTTCTTCTTCCTTGGAGAAGGTGGAGAAAACTGATATCTTTTCTTTGAGGGAGACTTTGAACTACTACTTTTTATGTAAATAGAAGAGAGAGTGCTCTGGTCCTTGTCTGAACTGGGGTGCCCTGAGCTGATGATGCTTACAAAGACACTGGTCTCCAATTCTCTAACCCACAAGCCCAACTCTGGAAACAACACGTCCTACTCTGAGAGCCTTCTCAGCCYRCTTTGCTAAACTSTGTGATGGGAAAATCTGACTTAACAGCAAACTCAAATGTCCTATTCTTAAGATCGCAGAACTGGAAATATCCAGTAACTCGAGTTTCCAGCATAGAGCCCACAATTTCTTTCTCTCTCTCTCTCTCTCTCTCTCTTTCCAATCCCAAATGTTTTGCATGATTCTACAGCTTTACTTTCTGGAGAATCCAGGGCCCAGAAAGTGGGCCCAGTGCTGGGAGAGCTTACTCATTGGGAGGCAAACCAGTTAGGTGAACTTGACAAAGCACTGCAAGGCCACGGTGATCGATCCCAGTGTTTTATGCAACTACTCTCATACCGCTTGGTTRATGCAAGGTGAAATGAGTACTTGSTGGATCTCYGTGTGGGTGCATTCTGGGGGAAGGTTTATTAACTTGGCAAAAAGAGCTCACAGATCTAGAATAGGCCTTGTTATGGGAGTTAGAGGACTCTGACAGTAGTTAGAGCTGTACCTTCAATTTCCCACAAAAAAATGGGTGACAATTTCTAAGACTTGTCCACATAAATATTTAAAATTATGGTATCTTAAATACAGATGTGACTTTCCTGTCAGAGCACACAATAGTCAGTAACTTTGGAAGGTTGGGGGAGTTTAATATCACTGATATTAAATTTGATGCTGCACAATCTTGATAACTGAATCTCTTATGCTCTTACATGCAAGGTACTGTTCTGTGTACATTCTGTGTAAGTAAGACAATGAAAACTCATAGAAGTGAATTACACATAGGAACTCCTGTATGAGAAATGTCTGGGAAGGCCTGGAGTGCTTTATCAATGAACAGACAATCCCATCACCTTGCGAGCGCTCTGTGCGCTGTGGTATGGCATGCTCAGTGGGACTAGGTGGCCCTCTGCCTTTCTTAACTGCAAGTATCACTTAAGTTCGTGGGCTCCGCCCCTTTGCATGTCCTTAAAGATGTAATGGGCAAGACACTTCATGGAAGCATGCAAGGTCCTCACACAGTCGCTTTGACTTTTGTAAATTTTTTTATGTTTTCTATAATTTTTATTATTTCCAGAAACACAGCTACCTTAAATATATTTCATTCTATACTCTCCCCCTCCCCACTTCCCTCTCTCTATGTCCAAATGCATATCAAAGCAAGCAGAAATGAGCCAGTGTAGAATATCTGTTTTTAATGAAGTAATGAAATTACTTCATTTTGGACTCTGTTCTTTTTTATTTATTTATTTATTTATTATTTTCTATATTCTTTGTTTACATTCCAAATGCTTTCCCCTTTCCCAGTTCCCCCCTCACCACATGTCCCCTAAGTCCCCTTCCCTCTGCCCTTTCCCCAATCACCCCTCTCCCATTTCTCTGTTCTGTACTCCTCTACGATACTGGATCAAGTCTTTTCAGGACCTAGGTCCTTTCCTCTCTTCTTCTTGGGAATCATATGATTAGCCAATTGTCTCTTGAGTATTCAGAGCGTCTGAGCTAATTAAT
>BDUI01017330.1:38268-49032 GCA_002335545.1 Apodemus speciosus
TCCCTCCCTTTTGCATACCCTCCTCTCTCCTCTCCCCTCCCCTCCTCTCCCCTCTTCTCTCCTTTCCACTCCTCCCTTGACTTGAAGTGACCAATGCTTCTGCCAAGTTTCATCAAAAGTGGGTCCCCTGACTGCATTTACCCTATTGCTAGTCCTAAAAGCAGAAATCACAACATAATAAATGGTTCCTCCAACCTTCTCCAGATAGCAATGAGGTTGATAATGGGAATATTAATATGCATGCCATCACTAATATTTACTGATGACTAGAATACCAATGCCTCTGCCTTCTGTGGTTTTCCTTTGTCAGCTACGGGAAGAAGATAGCATTATTAGCCCATTTTGTAGATAAGTAAGCAAGAAAGAAAACTTATCCACCAACATTTTCAGTTTATGCCTTCTGAGAAGGCAATCAACTCCAACTAGAGCCCTGGTTCTCTCTTTGGCATCCTGAGACAGACTAAACACTAGTGATCTGGATTGCACAGTTTACTAGAAGCCACTGTTCATAGTTCAGACTGAAAACACTGTCTGGCATCCTGTCTTTGGAGATACAGTGGATATGTGTTTTAGTGCCATTGGGTTGAAGATTAAAGGCTGAGGCCTGTTCAAAAGAGGGGAAGAAGACATGGAGACAGGAGGCCTTCCAGGTCAAGTGTAACTTCCCGCCCACTCTGGTCCAACTGTTCCTCTATAGCTGCTTACTGCCTATGGCCTTATTTGGACCCAAGTCGGTAACATGTGCCTTGTTCACATTGGATTTTTCTTGGAAAAAGTTCAATTCTCTGAAAGGATAAGCAATGACTTCTTCACTGGCTCTAGAGGCACTAGTGGCTGAAATTTCCAAGAGCCTTCTGTGTGGTACTTCATTGTTTCTTCTAAAGACCTAGTGAGGTTGATTCTATTACTGTGTTACCAATACAGCAACTTGTATAGAATGATCTGTGAAACTGATATCTTTGCTATTGATATAATGTAAATTAAGCCTCATAGTGGGAAAGAAATGAGAATTTAGTTTATTTTTCTTTGATAGAATATAAAATAAGGATATGCTATATTTCACGTTAGATACTTTCATAATGAGGGGCATCACCACTAATTAGATACCCTCCACTGGCTGCTTCGTGTTGGTTCTTATTTTAGCAATCATATGATTCACTGTAAAAATGGTTTTAGATGCTTTTTCACAGATGCATGGTTCCTTGCCTAAAATACCTTGGTAAAAGTATGTAGATGTCTTCAAGATTAAAGAAATGAAAACAAGTTATGATGTCATCTAACGAATACAGAGATTTATTGTGGAGATAAGCTTTAACAAGCTATTGCCTTGTCAAATATAGAAAATCTATCATGGTAAAAGCCAATGATCCAGAAATAGACTACATATAGATCTTGCAAACAAATTTTGCAATTTATTTGGTTGGTAAGCAAGAAAATATTTTCTTACAATAAATAGGATTTGTTTTTCTGCCTCTATCAGATTTGCACTTGTTTACTGAAGCATGTCAAAGACGGGTTGTGGGAAAAATGAGTTATTAAAATAGGAATCAGTCATGATCAATATAGTTTCTGTCTCTAAATTCCCTGTGTGTTATGCTTTCTTTCTCTTTTAAAAAAGCAAGTGGAATGGAACTAAAATGGAACAGAGATGAATACGGAGCCTAAAATATTCAGAGACTGAATATGCACATGACTGATTTGATCTGAAACAACTATTATTTATTTTCTTTAATGGAAAGGAAGTATTTCTGAGAAAATAGCAGTAACAACAGAAACTAAACACATCCAAACGCACCATGCTTTCCAGGATGGTCTCTGCTAATGGCTGCTACATAGCCACTCCCCCTTCTCTTGCTTCCAGTGACACTGAGAAGGATACATTTTTGCGCCCATGTATCAGACTATGAGTGTGCTGTATGTATGTCTGCATTCATGCAAGACCACACTAATTATGTTTCTACATGAATAAGCACACACAGTAAGTTTGGGTTAAGCTAGAGTAAGATGTGTTTGAAGTCAATCACAGAATCCTAATGACTTAAACCACAAAAGTGTACTCCTACTCAACACATCCATCCGAAGTTCCTAGGCTGGCAGTGTAGCCTTCCTCTGGAAAAAGACCTGATTTATAATAACTAAAAGAGCTCATAACAAGCCTCGGAATGTGTTGAATTGCTTCTGCCCACCTACATTCATTCTTTTCATATCATCCGAGTAAGTCAATATTAGTACAGAGTAAGTGCATATAATCTTCCTACAGAAAACATACCAATAATACTAATTCACTTCACTATAGCACTGTAGCATATCATAGTGGCATGCATTGTGAATGCTCTATCAACTGAGGACAGTCTTGATGAATGTTAAATTCTTCAAAGCTCCTGTAACATTCCTCTTAAAATAGATTCATAAAGATCCCAAATTCACATGCGAGCACGCAATATCCCTGTCAGCCAAAGCTGACAAAGAGTGGTGCTGTCGGTGGTCTCATATGTGATTCCAAATTTTACTAAACACCATGACAGTGCACCCCCCAAAACAGGCACACACCACAGGAAGACCTAGAAGTGAAGTTGTGGTTCTACAGCTCTCTGATTATTAGTGTGTGCCAAAGCATAGCTGGGAGAAAAGATACTGACAATGGGAGGTGGGAAAACTCCATAATAACATGAGGAAAAGTGACGCAAAATTCTCACCACTACAAAAACGGTCTGGGAATGCATTAGAGATCTCAGGCTAAGTTCTGGAACTTTACATCCAGTTGAAGCAAATGTGGTGCACCCCTCCCTGATTTAGATATCAGCAGCTACTTCCTGGATAGCTCAGGACCTAATGACAAGAATTGAGAAATGGGGTTGAATCAATTTCATAAGCTTCTGCCCTGCAGGTGAATGATTATCATAGTAAAGAAACAGAATACATAATGAGATGAATGTTTTCCTGCTGGTCATTGACAGGGAATTAATATTCAGAGTACATAAAGAGCACACATAATTAAACAGGAGGATAATAAATCATCTAACCAATAGATGTGTGAATGAATTGAGAAGAGAGGTCTCCAAAGAAGCTCAAAAGGCCAATAAATAGGTGAGAATAAAAACCTTCTCAGTCATAAAAGAAACGAAAGTTATTTGTGCACGGGGACTCCATCTCACCCAAGTCCTGTCAGTTCACATCAAGAAAAAAAAGAGAGAGGATGTAGGGGTGGGTGGGGCAGGACAGAAAGAACCCTGTTACTGTAGGTGGGTATTCAAATTACCTCAGCTAGTGTGGGCATTGATATGGGGAGTTCTCACCAAATAAAAAGTAGAAGCAACGTATTCCACCTATTCCACTTCCTGTATCAAAGGAATAAAAGTCAAAATCCAATGCAGACGGTTGTGAGTCATTAGCCCATTGGGGGAGCAGCCAGTGTGCTCATCAGCAGAATGGTGGATAAAAGACAGGTGACCCACTGCAATATTTTCAGCCAAAGAGAAGAAACTTATGTCATCATTGTTGCCGTCGTCATCATCACCACCATCAGGAAATGGATAAAAGCTATAGATTATCAAGTAAAATAAACAAGATTTTAAAAGAAAAATGCCATGTTTTATCTTGTGTGTGAGATCTATATTTAAAAAAATCATTAGTGKTCAAACAGGATCAAAATACATGTGTAAAAATATAAAGCAACATTTTGTAAATATTATAAATTAATATATGTTAAAAATTTAGAACATTAAAAACTCATTGTAGTTTTCACAAAATAACACCCTAGAGAATTGGTCCATATTCTGGGAGACTTCCCAGATTGTTGCGGATGGTAGACATAAATAAGCATAGATACTATTTGGTGGTTTTTATGTAACTGCATTTTGTTTCCTTCTCATATAAAAGCTTTTTTTAAAAAGTGTATCAGGACATGAAGTTTACAGGTACTGGGGAAAGCAGTCATATTTGAACACAATTTAGGTCTTTCTATCCAAATAATATTGTTGCATACAGGAGTAAGGTTTTTCTGTATAAGATTTATTCATTTATTTAAATGGCTGCTTTATCTCCATGTATATCTGCATGCCAGAAAAGGGCATCAGATCACGTTATAGATGGTTATGAGCCACCATATGGTTGCTGGGAATTGAACTCAGGACCTCTGAAAGAGCAGCCCGTGTTCTCAACCTCTGAGCCATTTCCCCAGCCCTGAGCAAGGGTATTTTTATCCAGCAAACTTCACGCAGCACCCATGATGCAGTGGTACTGTCATGAGATTCAGTCGGTAGGAGGTACCAATGATAGAGTTCAGTGACACAATGAAGTCAAGCAAGTCAACACGGGGAACTGAAAAATATGTAGAATCTGTATGGTTCGGGGCATTAAACTCATTGGCCACAATGTCGTTATTGGTTTAAAAGGTAAATGAGTGACAGTTTCAAAGTTTCAAAGATTTGCAGGACTGTACTGAGAGTTATGAGACAGAACATGGAGAAATGCTGAGCCTTATTTGAAACATTTAAAACTGCCTTATTTTCTTTAGATAGCTGCTTTGTAATTCATATGAAAATACTTATTTTCAGGAATCAGTAATAAAAATGTAGTCTAGGTCATTCTTTCTTTCTAAGTAGAGATAAACAGGAAAATCAGTTTTGTAAAATGACAGATTATAAGGATAGCCAAAGAAAGGTAAGTTAAATAGTAGGGAGAACAAGGTTCACAGCATGCTGGTATCGTAATTCTGTAAGAGTTTATGGCTAGTTCCAACCTCCAACTCTTCTGGAGTCACTCTTCCATTAAAAGAACTTTCTTAGCCTAGAATCGTGGAACACCAAAGACACAATCCACCTACCAAATGCTGTCCGACACGAAGGAAAAAGTGGACCCAGGTTCTGGAAAGGCCCAATGCAGCAGTRTAGGAGAATACCAAAACAGGAAAGTGAGAAGGGGTGAATAGGGGAATGGGGGGGGGGGGGGAGAAGGGAAAAAGACATATGGGACATTGGGGGGGCAGGGAAACCAGGAAAAAGGGAAATGAAATGTAAATAAAGAATATATCCAATAAAAAAAAAAACAAAAAACAAAAAAACAAAACAAAACTAAAAGAACTTTCTGGAGTCATTCTGCCATTGAAAGAAATTCCTGCTATATTTGAATTTAGCAATTTGTTTTTTACATAACTTTTGGTTTAGTGAATTTCACAGTCACCTCAGTATGTTTATGGGGCTTAGTAAGAAAAAAATGTTACAAAGAATATTTAAGAAAAAGGATACAGTTTAAAGTATATTTGTTGCTTCTAAATTATAGATATGAAAGTAGATGCCTTGAATAAGTTTAGCTAATATTTTAATTTTCACATGAATATGGATGCATTTTTCTACAGATTTAAAAATCTACATATTTTACACCTACAGAAGAGGAATAAACATTGGAGGTTTACTATGCCAGGGAATTGGAAATTTTTGTACTAGCCCTTGTTTAGTCATATAAGTAATGTATTAAATTAAAAAAACAGGATTCCAAGTCGCTGTTGGTAGAACATTCTTGTTTTAGAGTGATAGAAACACAGATGTCTATTGAATGAAACAGTTCATATGATTTGGAAGAAAATACATTCCAGAAATGAACTTTTTAAAAAATTTTAGACAGGTTCTCTTTATATAGCTTGGCTTTTCTGGAATTCACTCCACAGACAGAGTCCCAGCAATCCACCTTCTTCTTCCTCCTGAGTGCTGCGATTAACCATGAGTGCCACCACACCACACCTGGCTGTAAACTTGTTTTAATGAAAAATTTAAGTGAACTTTTTAAAATTGATACTGCCTTCTTTCCAATATTCTTCAGATGAGTACCGTTGAAGATGGAATTTGTTTTCTAAAAGTGAAATTCATCTCAGGGATTTAATGCGTGTTTATATTTCAGTTATCTTTGGTTAGAAAAACGGAACACAGTAAAGCAGCAACCTCTTAAACTGTAAATTATTTAAAAATGTTTGTATGCAGAGTAAAATCACTACTCTAAACTGTCTCATATTTCATTAACTAAAATTGTTT
Source organism: Apodemus speciosus (assembly GCA_002335545.1). Classification (NCBI taxonomy): domain Eukaryota; kingdom Metazoa; phylum Chordata; class Mammalia; order Rodentia; family Muridae; genus Apodemus; species Apodemus speciosus. The sequence goes on from BDUI01017330.1 coordinate 44,295, forward strand.
TACTGCACATGTATTCCTTTTAGATATTTTGTGGGGAAATCGATTCAATCAAGTCTTTCTGACTACATGCTGGAATCCTGATTAAATTTGAACAGTTTTCAATTAAATCCTCTCTAATTTAGCCCGTTACTTTATAAAGATTTAATCTGTTTTTAGTCTCTAAATAGTAACTGGTCTTCTGCGCTGAACACTAATCATGACCTTCTTACCCCACATTGCCAGACAGGTCCTAGATTCACTTTAAAAAGGCAGCCGGGCTGAAGGTGCAGCTTAGAGCTACATTATTTGATGAGTATACTTGAGGATCTTATTTCAATACCTAGCAATACCATCCCCTAAAATTAATAATAATAAAATCTAAATTTAATTAGTAAAATATAATCAACTATCTTCTTTACCCAAGTTCAAATTCTATATAGTGTGCTTAAAGACATCTTTTATGTGGATGAATGTTTTGAATTTTGTCTTTTCTACTGTGGTAAAGTCTAAGCCAGGAATTATTCCAAATGTGTAAACTCCCAGGACTAATAAAAAACTGATAATAAAGGAAGAAAGAGGCCATGGATTTAGGGGAGAGCAAGGGTGGGCATGAGGGAAGTTTTGGAGGAAGGGAAAGATGGGGAATATGATTATATTAGAATCTTAAAAATAAAACATAAAAAATGGCATAATCATTCAATTTATTTTAAAGTACTAGCTTGAAAAGATCTATCCAACCAGATTCTCCATTTTGTTTAAAGTATCTAAACCCAAGGCTATGTAATAGAAATATGGTGGGAGCTATATTAATTTTTCATGTCATTAGGGCAGCGAGGTGGCTCAGAGAGTAAAGACTCATGCCATCAAGCCTGATAACCCACGTTCTGTTGCCAGAGCCTACGTGGCAAAAGGAGGACCATTGTTCATGGTCACAAGTTGTCCTCTGAGGCCACATGCATACCGTCACACACAAGCCACATCTCCCCAGAAATGAAGGAATGTAATAAAAAGTTAGAAAATAAACCTCTCTGTTATAAACATCAAAAAACAAACATAAATCCAGGTGGGCAAAAATTATTTTTAATAATACCCTTTTAGCTCAATGTAATGATAAACATCATTTTAATTTATAAGCAATAATTGAAAACATTGCTGTAATATTTACCACTTCTGTATTATCTTCAACATTCAATTCATACATTCCATCTCTGAAGCCATCTCAGTTAAATTTAAAAGTTAAGCTCCTCCATTGAGCTGGATCAGTCGATGTTTCTTGGCTGCCATATTGGCTGCCAAGTTCTAAATGGTTATTTAAAGGAAATACCGTTGTACCTGTCACCTTCGAGAAGAGAGAATTCTGATTCTCTTGTTGGAGACAGTGGTTGGAACGCCTCATAATGAGATCGACTGTTTCTCCTACTTCAATTAATACACAGGGAAAAGCCCCACACTCAGTTTGTATTCATTCTTTTGTTTGAAATAAAAAACTACCTATAGCAAGAATTGCCTTTCATTTGCTACATTTCGTTTTAAGTGGTATCATGCTTTACAGAGAAAACAATGAAAGCTAAACTCAGAAATTTCATGCTTCTGTCTTCCAAGAGAGCAAAATTACTAGTTAGGCCCAGCTAGAATTATTATATAAAAAAGTTATATCCACTGATGTTGAATATGTTATGGCACTTTCTTTTCCCAAGTGCTGCCTCTGTTAATTAATTATGCTTTAATAATTTAAGCCTATGACTTATTCACTACTTTTATTTGCAAAACCTATGATATCTCAATTCTTTCCCCTAATATTAAAACGATATCCATAAAATTATGTATCTGTAGCTTAAATTGTAACATGGGTGGACATGGATGTCACAGTGTGTGTGCGCGCGCGCGTGTGTGTGCGTGTGTGTGTGTGTGTGTGTGTGTGTGTATGTCTGTATGGGTTTGTGGTTTATGTGTATGTGTGCACACATGGGTGTGGGAGCACACTATGTTGATGCTGGAGCAGGCAGACAGCTGGCATCGCTGACCCTCTCTCTACCTTGTGTTTTGAGACAGGGTAGTTCACTGAAACTGATGCTCACTGAACGCACTGATTGACAGCACTGGCTGGCCAGTAACCTCCCTGGGTCCTCCTGCTGGGTACTGGGAACATAGCCTTGTAGTACCATGACTGGTTTTGATTTTTTTTTATCTTTTGTTTTTGTTTTAATGGGTGATTAAGATCCGAACTCTAGACCTCCTGCTTATACAGCAAGCTTTGTCCACTGAGTCATCTCCACAGTCCCCACACATTATGCAGCGTTGCCTTTTTGGGAGGGAGATTTAGTAAAGTACTTGAACATGTTAATAGCTCAGGAGGAGTCAAACGTTCTAAGTAGATGAATGTAAAGGAACCTAGGGATAGATTCAGGAATTACCCTGAGACTTTGCATAGTTCTTCCACTCCAATGAAAGTCATATTGGATGTGTTTTACACTAGCTTGAGAAACCTTACATTAAAACATTATTTAATGCTTTGTTTAGTGTGGAAGAAGGATTATTTCCCAAGTTCCTCCTTTTTAAGCCTTCAGACATGATGCGGGCTTATTCTCTCCCTATTTTCGCTTCACGCCCGGTGGTTTTTAATTTTTCACCACAGCTTTTGATGTCTCTAGGCCCAAGTATCTTTTGTGAGCAGCGTCGGTCAAAGATTCGGTTTGTGTTTTTTTACGTCATTGCTATTGTAAACCAGTATCTGGGGCTCTTCATTCTGCTTCATAAATTGCTGCAGGTACAGAGAGAGTTTCATTTGCTGGTTCTAGCCTCAAGTCACAATGGATTCTCTAGTGTGAAGACTCAGGATTCTTTGTCTTCTCTTCTTCCTTGAAAATAGACTGGAGTGTGTCTATTTGGCTTGGGCTTTGGGGAAGTGCTGTGAGTTTTCCCTCGCTTCCAYGTTCTTGAGAATTTTCCCTCTCTGCGGACATTTTTTACTGTAACTCAGCATGAATTACATTTTCTACACTTTAAAGATCCTTTGATACTATTATACAGATTAATGTTTAAAGCTTTCTGTACCTATATGACTTGCTAYTGGGAACATTARAGGAATGCTTTTTCTTGTGGCTCCTAACTTTTAATTTTGGACATAAAGGTAGATTTAGCATCCATAAGAGATAATAATAGGAAAGAAAAGTGCATACATGTTCAAGGAATGCCTGAAGTAAAAAAAAATGAATGTAGGGAATTCTTAACCTCCACAGCTCAAAAGAAGATTAAATAGTATTTCAATCTAATGTTTCTCAAGTTAGTCTAAAACATATCAAATGTGATTTTTTATTATAGTGAAAGAACAAATGATTTTCTGATATATAAATTCTAAAGATTAAGTTTTATTCCATTATTATTCATAATAGAGCCATTTAAGGTTGGAGAAATATATTACAACTTGGTTGCATTACGCATTTAGGGACCGAGGATAAGGTAGTGTATTTATTCAAGTCATATGGAAAGCTTTACTGACATAGCACCTGGGTATAGATTTTTATAGCATGTATTTTAGAGCTAGAAATTAACTGAGAATTAGKATTTAAAAACCATTAAAATTTCATTTTATGTAGAGAAACTAAGATTCAATAAACTGAATTAATCATATTCAGCCAGACACATAGTGGGAATAGTTATCATTTGTATTAACTGTAAATTGAGAAAACAAAACAAGCCTTCACCAGTAAGAGGAGATAATCAGATTTATATAGCAATGCAACAGGACACTACTTTATAATATAGAGAAAATGAGATGTTGATACAAAACATGGGTATTTATGGCTTTATTTTGGGTAAATGCATAATATTGAATAATTCCATTTTAAGAATTTTTAGATGTAGTTATAAATAGTATACATGATAAAAAATAAGAATAGGGGATTCCTATGAAGCTTAGAAATTTACTGTAAGGCCAGTGAGGAGCTTTCTTGAACAATAAACTTGTTCTGTACCTTAATAGGACTGCTGGTTATGATTTTATACAATTAAGTAAGCATAATTCATATTTTCACTTTGTATTTTCATTTAATCCTATGTATCTTCAGAATGCAGATATTTGCAAGATTGAAATAACAGTTGGACTGGGCGGTGGTGGCGCAYGCCTGTAATCCCAGCACTTGGGAGGCTGAGGCAGGCAGATTTCTGAGTTCGAGGCCAGCCTGGCCTATAGAGTGAGTTCCAGGACAGCCAGGGCTACACAGAGAAACCCTGTCTCAAAAAACAAAACAAAACAAAACAAACAAAAAAAGAAATAACAGCTGGGGAGAGATAAACAATGCTAAGAAGGTAAATGATGCTAAGTAGCGTCATCTTATGCAGAAGGGTGAAGGGATCCTGACACTGTGTCTGTGATAGCAACAACTGGGAATAGGAAGAAGAAATGCTTCCCTGATAAATCTGCATTTAGATTTTAAATTTTTGATTAACATGCATTAATTGTGCATATTAACTGTTTTCAGTTCAAAATTTCACTGTATTCAAGAAGTGCACACTGATCAAATGTGCCCTCCAGCCATCCATTTAAGTCTCTCCTGATCACTCTCCTCTCCTCACTGAGTCTTATTTATATTTTATCTTCCATGTATGAGAAAGAACATGCATTTTTCATCTGCCTTATTTCATACAACATCCCCTAGTTTCATCCATTTTGCCATCAATGACAAGATTTCATTGAGTACGGATACATAATACATAATCAAGTGTTATTATATACACCACATCTCCTTTATTCATCCTT
>BDUI01017332.1:17270-27483 GCA_002335545.1 Apodemus speciosus
CAGTGTATATTCAGCAGGTAAAGGTATATACCGTGAGCCTGATGACCTTAGTTTTATTATTTGAGACCTACATGGTAGAAAAGAACTGACTTCTGATTGTTCTCTAAGTAAGTCTCCATACATGTGCCAAGCACGCGTGCGCACACACACACACACACACACACACACACACACACACAGTAAATAAATAAATAATCATATTTTAAAAAGAGAATAGTATGGTTTGTATGCCTGCTTGCACACAATGTGGCAGCTCAATAGAACAGCTTGCAAATACCCCTGTGAATGAGAGAAGTTGTATTCTTTTGACTTAGTTACCCACATGGTCTTTAAAATTCCTTGATACAGCAATACATCAGATGTTCYGTGCATGAGCTTTCAGAACCTTTCATCCTGCTCCTAACTTGTTCTTCTCAAACGCCATTTAATATTTACTTACATGCATCAAAGAGTGTAAATATTCAATCCTAATTGCTGTTGTTGAAAGATTGTGGGAAGGAAAAAAATGTCACGAAAGATGTTTCCTTAGCTCATGTGAATGGCATTTTTCACTTCCCCAAACTTTATTTTCTCTTCCCATTTCCAGTCTTTTATGACTAGCTACATCACACAGTCATCTTCGAGGGCACTTAAAAAGTCTGGGGAACCCATTCAATGTATATTAATCCACTGTAAAAACAAATACCTTGAGTGCTTGCTCTGTGGCAATGCCACTCATAAATGCTGGTGGTTGGTGGTGATGGGATTGGTTGGCTTACTGCCCAGACAATGGTCCATGGGTGGGAACTCTGCCTAAGAATTTTAAGATACATTTGGTGTCCATTGACTTCTCTTCTGTATAAATCTCATCTTTCATCTTTACTCAGGGAAGAATATTACAAAAGAACAAACAGAAGCTTTGCTTTAGTCTTTCACAGCAGTACTAGGAAATATGTGGTGGAATCAAGAAGAGAAATCTTTATGGTTGAAATACTGTACATAAAATGTAGCCAAACAAGGTTGGGGGGAGGATTGCCCCAAAGCCCTTTGCTTTCCAACATTGCATCTATTGTGATGTATTTTCTGAAAGCCACCCAAGTATAACTATTTATTTTAACTAAAGTAATCGAGATTAATGTTAGCAGTTATGACACACACTGTCTGCTAAAGAACACATAGAGCAATTGCTCAGGGCAAGCTTCATTAAGAAATCAGATAAAATTAGTAAAACTGATTATATTTCAAAACTCAGCAGCAGCTAAAATTGCCATTCAGGAGCTTCCAATTAGCACAATTGGTCTTGTTCACAATCAGCTATTGTAATCTCATTAGCTTATTATATTTTAATCACTCTGATAACAGCACAGCAAAATTTACTTTATTTTTGCATGGCTGAAAACTGGCCAAATTGGGCATGTGGCCTACCTAGCATTAAATACAGGGACCTTTGGAATTTGGCATCTCTCCCATTCTTTTTGGGAGAATTAACCTAATCAAGTGTCAGCCACACATAGGTCCCCTTTCTCTGACTGTGAGAGGCATGCTGCAAACAGACATCTAATTTGGCATCCACTGATGGGGGGCGGGGAGAATGGGATTAATTATGTAGTTGACACTGTGGTTCAAGTCATTTTGTATTGGAATTTGGAGAACTCACACTTCCTGTAAGAAAGGGAAAGAAACATGAAGCAGGCAGATTTTTCTGAGCACCCATGTTTAACTTTTGTATCTTTGCACTTTCAATGTCTTGCTTCATGAATATGTTCTAAAGATACCATCTTTGCAAAACTATGAAGATTTTTTTTCTGTCATTTTGGTAAGAGCGGGCAACATGCAGCTAGGAAACTGGTGCTTCACTGATCCCTGGTACTGCCTGCCTCAATGAGATTATGTTCTATTGATGGCAACTGGGGTGTAACAGCCATCTACAGAAAGCAATAGGTTGCCCTATTTTCAGGCTGAAAATGCTGTGTGTTTTATGATCTGCCTCTATCTTGCACACCAGGGATGCGTCTGTTGCTAAAGCCATAATAGGATTTTCCCAAATGATAGAAAAATACAAATATTCTGACCAACTGGCTTGAGGAGGTTGCTTATTTTCCAGTGCACTTTAAGACTGCATCTTGGCTGCACCTCTTAAGAATATCTTTGATTTCCATTCTGCATGATGAGGGCATTGACAGAGGCATCAGTGATCATTAATTGTGTGCTGCAAAAGGAAAACAAACAAGAGAKACTGTGTGCCAGAAGACTTACAAATCCAGGTTCTTGGCAGGACCCCACAAAGCAGGAAAGGCAGGACAGGGAAACAACCRTAGCTGAGCATGCTGGGAAGTTCAGAAATCCTTCCAGAGCCTTGAGCCCCTGCTATGTTTGGAGAAGTAGAAACTAATCCGATCTTAAAAAAAAACAAAAAAACAAAAAATGACAACAAAAAAACAAAAAAACAAAAAAAACAACACCAACCAAAAAATAAATAAATAAAACCAAAACTACTATTCAGCTGTTTTACAGTTCAAGGTATTTTCCTGTCTGTAAATAAATAAATAAGAGAAAGTACCCTTGTAAATCCCAGGAGGGAAAGTTAAATGAAAAGGAAAGACAGAGTCCTTCTGTGACTATCATATTACCATACCTAAGCACTGAAAAGGTGAACGTTCATCATTATTAACATCATTCAATTTGTGTCTTTAATTATAACTTTTGGGGGCATGAATGGCTCCAGAGAAATTAGTCTTCTATTTGCTCCATGAAAGAATTTAATAAGTAATACATTATGTTAACTGATTTTTAAAAATCCATTTAATTTCTCCCTGAATTCTATTTTAGGCTGATGAGTTCTGATATTACAGAATTTTCTATCCAGCATCTCCAGCTCAGGTGGTCAGAGATCACTGTTTCTTAAAACTTGAGGTTCTGGGCTTTGTGTATTTATGATTGCACCTATATGTCACTTGTTCTGAGGATCCTTCTGKTTTAGCAGTGTGTTAACCAGCTGCAGACTCTCACTGCCTTTATGGAATTCCCATCTGATCATTTGAACGATGGTCCCAGCTTGCCTTTGAGCCATTACCTCTGTTTCTAACAATGACACTTGCATGTTTAGAGGGGCTCAGGTTGTACAATCAATAAATCTCCTTTCCTAAGTCTGATATTCAGGTGGATACCCATGTGAGCAGGASGCAGCATGAGTTTCGTGACAAGAAGAATTCCTTCTACCCTTCCATGTCTGCTCTTATGATAATGGATAATTATGATGATTTCTCACAGGAACATCATTTGTGAACCACTTTCTAGAAGGTGGCTTTGCAGACTTTGGCTGAATGGAAACAACAAAGGCAGGGTTAGGAGACTCAACATCTTTTATAATTCCACAGAAAGAGGTTTTTATAGACAGATTACGTGTACCTATCTGCATAAAATATGCATACATATAAAATATGTATATAATTACATTCAGAAAAAGTTATCTATATTTAACTAGGTATTTACATATATGCAAATGTTATTCAGTCAAAATGAACCAAATATGATTTCATATAAAACAACATTTCTTCCCCCACATACCATTTCTCTTCTTTCTGATAGTGTTGGTCTGCATCTCTCGAAAACTGCATAGCAGAATATGTAAGGATCTTTCAGGTGAAACTGACGATGGATTCTCAGGACTCTACCAGGGGCACTGTTCGTGTAGTCTGTACTAATTCAGTCACTTGGCTTTACTGCGTTATTCTCATATTTCTTTATTAGGGCTGGCTGAATGACTCCGTCTACAAAGTACTTGTGCTGCAGTCACAAAGCCCTCAATTTGGATCCTATGCATGCGCGCGCGCNAAAAAAAACAACACCAACCAAAAAATAAATAAATAAAACCAAAACTACTATTCAGCTGTTTTACAGTTCAAGGTATTTTCCTGTCTGTAAATAAATAAATAAGAGAAAGTACCCTTGTAAATCCCAGGAGGGAAAGTTAAATGAAAAGGAAAGACAGAGTCCTTCTGTGACTATCATATTACCATACCTAAGCACTGAAAAGGTGAACGTTCATCATTATTAACATCATTCAATTTGTGTCTTTAATTATAACTTTTGGGGGCATGAATGGCTCCAGAGAAATTAGTCTTCTATTTGCTCCATGAAAGAATTTAATAAGTAATACATTATGTTAACTGATTTTTAAAAATCCATTTAATTTCTCCCTGAATTCTATTTTAGGCTGATGAGTTCTGATATTACAGAATTTTCTATCCAGCATCTCCAGCTCAGGTGGTCAGAGATCACTGTTTCTTAAAACTTGAGGTTCTGGGCTTTGTGTATTTATGATTGCACCTATATGTCACTTGTTCTGAGGATCCTTCTGKTTTAGCAGTGTGTTAACCAGCTGCAGACTCTCACTGCCTTTATGGAATTCCCATCTGATCATTTGAACGATGGTCCCAGCTTGCCTTTGAGCCATTACCTCTGTTTCTAACAATGACACTTGCATGTTTAGAGGGGCTCAGGTTGTACAATCAATAAATCTCCTTTCCTAAGTCTGATATTCAGGTGGATACCCATGTGAGCAGGASGCAGCATGAGTTTCGTGACAAGAAGAATTCCTTCTACCCTTCCATGTCTGCTCTTATGATAATGGATAATTATGATGATTTCTCACAGGAACATCATTTGTGAACCACTTTCTAGAAGGTGGCTTTGCAGACTTTGGCTGAATGGAAACAACAAAGGCAGGGTTAGGAGACTCAACATCTTTTATAATTCCACAGAAAGAGGTTTTTATAGACAGATTACGTGTACCTATCTGCATAAAATATGCATACATATAAAATATGTATATAATTACATTCAGAAAAAGTTATCTATATTTAACTAGGTATTTACATATATGCAAATGTTATTCAGTCAAAATGAACCAAATATGATTTCATATAAAACAACATTTCTTCCCCCACATACCATTTCTCTTCTTTCTGATAGTGTTGGTCTGCATCTCTCGAAAACTGCATAGCAGAATATGTAAGGATCTTTCAGGTGAAACTGACGATGGATTCTCAGGACTCTACCAGGGGCACTGTTCGTGTAGTCTGTACTAATTCAGTCACTTGGCTTTACTGCGTTATTCTCATATTTCTTTATTAGGGCTGGCTGAATGACTCCGTCTACAAAGTACTTGTGCTGCAGTCACAAAGCCCTCAATTTGGATCCTATGCATGCGCGCGCGCGCACACACATACACACACACACACCCACACACACACACACACACATCTGGGTTCAGGGGCATGCTTCTATAATCCCAGTTCTGGGGATGTGAAGACTGGAAGATCACTGGGACTCCTTGGCTAGTCCCAACTGCAAAAATTGGTGGATGGCATCCCTGAAGATGGCAACCAAGATTTTCTACCAGCCTCCATATGCATAAGCACAAATTTGTATCTAAACACACATGTATATGTACATACAAGAATGTGCAACCATATACATTCACACATGTATAAAAATTTCTTTTACTTAGCTTGAATCCTAAAATTACTCTTCTCTTGGTCAAAAACTAATGATTCCATACAGCTTTATCTATTTTGTATTTTTAACATATCCTTGCTGTTTAGTCTTTCAAAACAATACAAAAATAAGAGCAAGGTGTATATGGACATACTATGTTAATAAAAAGTCTCRGATGTGCTACTGATTATGAATAATAAAATGGTAGTGGCCGTTAATGTATTGATATATGCATAGGTAGGTATATACACCATCTATTGCCTGATTGGGTGCCTCTGAAAAGTTCAAAGGTCTGTACTCACCCACTCAGCTCCCTAAGGTAATGATCATTAAATGACTCCTGTTGGGATTGGTGGCTAGAGAAGAGCCAGAGAACCACTCCAAGTGTAGACAATCAGGATTAGATAGCATGTTCATTTGATTAAAAACTATTTATTTATTYTTTTCTTCACTGAGTAAACATTTATCTAGCAGCTGCCCTGTGCCACTGAATCCGGTTCATTGGCAACTATAGATTTTAATTGGAGCAGCTGCATGCCTTTGATTATATTGCTTACTATTTATTATCTCATTTATAATAGTCTCTAGTTTAACGTCATACTAGTTATGCCAGTTATAAATACAGTAGGAAAGTAATGACTCCTCCCAGGCCACTTTATGGTCACAGAAGGTTGCAAGACACATAGAAGTGTCCCAGAAGTTTCTCAAAGTTTATCTTGCATGTAGATGAGCCATGCGGGTTTTTCCTGACATCCCAGGAGACTCTGGTACCACCTCTCATTTCCATTGTCCCAGTACTTTCCCACGACATGTCAGTTTTTAATTCACAACTTTCGCATAGGGATTTTTTTTAACCTTGTTACTGCTGGCTTTGGGAGGGTAGGGATAGGTTCAGTGAGTGGGCTGGGCTTTGCTGTGTATCAATATCTACACGGCAGGTAGAGAACACACARCTCCTTCCTCCTGCATCCTCCCATCGTGACAACCAAATATGACTCCCRGTTCTGCCAAATGTTTCCTGAAAGGCAGAGAGGAATCACCTCCAGAAGAAGGTAAAAATAATTTTCTATGAACTAGGAGGCAAAGTTTTGCTGTTTTATCTGACCTGAAGCCCCCAGAGTAACATAAACCTCCCTTCTGGCTGACATCCCCTTTCGTTTGTCTGTTTCTCCAGGCAGGACATCCATTTGACATGTATATGTCCAAGCAAGGTGATACTCACTTGGACTCCCACTACCCCAGAAACAGAAACTGGAGGACCGAAGGCTCAATCTACAGAGCAAGTTTGAGGAACATCTCACCCAGGAGACCCTCTCTCAGACTAGGCCTCCCCAAAATAAAAATTTGTGTATTGTCACCTCACAATAATAAACTACAGTGTAATATTTAAGAAAATCATTTCTATAAATATTTTTTTTAGAAACCTCACTCGTAGTTGTAAGTAGCACGACATTAACCTCCACTGTGCCACTGTGGATGGCATGGCATAGGAGCTGCAGGTATCCTATGCTCAGAAAGTTTTGTCATCCTTTAAGCTGGCGAGAACCTTTCTGAAAGTTAATAGGCTATCAAAGATCCCTTTGTTCCCTTCWTTGTTAATGGCCAATGCTATGCATATAAAAAGCTCTCAGTGCAGAGAACAATTGAATAATTGGCTTTAGCAGACTGGGAACATAGTTCCTTTCCCAAAATTCACCTCTGCACAACTCCTGGCGTATCTGGACTCCAGACAAGTGACCAGTCTGCACCAGGAAGTAGGGGCATGAGGGGGGACCTGGCTTGGGTCCTCCCATCCTTTGATCTCTCATAGGGAAAGCTGAGGTTTTTTTTTTCTTCTCCTCGGGAAATTGAAATTAATTTGGAGTCTTTCAAAAATTTTGTCATGTAAAATAATTCAACAGAACCCCAATTTGGGGACTGCTGTGTTTGTGTTCCCTAGTTAAGCACCCTAGATATCAATACTTAATGGTATTCTCTAAGCTCAGCCAGTGAAGAAAATAGGCTTGTTATCTATCAAAGCACATTTTACTTTTTGACAAGTAACAGGCAGCGTGGGGAACGCAGGGAGGCTGAAATGAGAACCTAAAAGAAAACTCATATAGCATCTGCTGTCCTTTATCCCCTGATGGCCTTTCCTAGTGTCATTCCAGACATGAGCTTGTTCTGATTGAAGATCCCTTGATTTGGTTGGAGGGGTGGGGAGGAACAGGAGGAGGTGGTGGATGTAGCCTGCCTGGCAGCAAACTGAGATGCAAAAAAATCTGCTCGAATAATTGGAAACACGATAGATTTTCCGTGGCCAATGCCAGTGGCATGTCGGTTTCTCCATCTCTCTCTGTTGAATTTGTAAAGTGCACTATCTTATTGGTTTTAAAGTTTTCATTTCACTTATTTGCAGGGGGAAATTTGAACAAATCACCCATGATGGATTGCCTAATTTCCTAGACTGAATAAACCAGTTTTATGAGATTGCCCATTCCTGGGTTATTAGTGAACAGAAGCATTGATCAATTCTTAACCTTAAAGGAAAGGCTTACCGAATTATTTCATTTGAATGGTTTCATTATTGGAACGGTACTGTTGGAAACAAGCATGCTAGGGATGGAGTTGAGAAGGGTCTTCTAGCAGAATTTTATTTGTTTATTCTTTCCAATTTAGGTGCTAAATTTGGCCTGAGCCACAGATGTCCAAAGATCAGTAATCACTGTGTGAAATCATATTTGGTCAAAAAGTCAGAGGAAGACCCAGAGAAATACCACTTCCTACCTAGAAAGATGTAGGCTTAATATTATCCACCACAAATTGCTTCTGCCTTCATCTATAAAATATAGAAAATAAGGGATGCCAAATAGGATATAATATATTTTTAAAGTTACATGAATAATTTTAGAGTCATTGTCTGTGGAATTCTTCCTTGGTGATGAACAATGAATAGAATGTGTATTTGTTAGCCAGAACCTTTTAAATAGGGGTTGACTTCACAGAGCCTCAAAATTGGCATATCCCAATGACAGTGGCAGTATTACAGTCATCATAACCCACTCTTTTTTGTTTTCTTTACCTTCAAATTGAAAAAGGCACACAAAAATAAAATTGGGAGAGTGGTATTGCTATCTAAGAAGGCAGGCTTTGACTAACTACAGCACATAAACTAGGATATAGTTTTCTTTCTGCTTCTTTTCTTTCCCGTCCCCCCCCCCCGTGGGAAAAAAGACAGTTCTGATTTTTTTTCTCCTTTTCTTTGTTTTGGTTTTTTCTTCCCCAACCCTTTTCATGCATGCATCTTAGCGAATATAAACATTTCCCAGTAGGCATTGCTAGAGAAGGCAGCATCTCCTTGAAAGAGGCAAGAAGGGAGTTAAAAACTTTTGTTCAAGAAGACTTCACTGTGAAATGTTATCTTTTGTTAGTTCAAAGGTTCCCAAAGATATAAATTCTTCAGCACTGCCCCGAGGTGCTGGGGATGTAAATTGAATACTTTACAATTTGTAGACTGTTCCTGCAGTAATGTGTATCTCCTCTGTGAGTGAGTGTTTGGGGATTTTTCAATTACTAGAGTCTGAAAACTCAGAGATTCTTTAGGGCAGAAAAAAAAAATATTCTTCTCAAAGTTGAGGCACTGATGTTGAAATTAGCTGCCAAAAGCGTCATAATGATCGGTGTTCCGAATTTTGCTAAACAGGGAAAAATGGCCCATTTTTTGTCAGGAGGAAAATAAGCTCTTCTAACCCACAGCCATGAATAACTGCGGGCCAGGTTAGGTGATAGGTTAAAAGTGAAATAAATTGTTGATGTGTGCCATATATAATAGACTGATGTTGTTTCCAAAAGACTCAAATGAACTCCTGTATATATATATTTTTTTTGTTGGGAGGGTGTTGAAATCATAAGTACAGTTTTTAGGSTTACTGTTGATTGCTTTAAAACAAACAAACAAAAAAAATAAAATGTATGAACAAGTGCTTGATTAAAAGTAGGTAAACTTCAGAATTTCCAATAAGATAGCAAGCTGAAAACAACTAAATGACTGAAAAAAAATCACAAAATTTCCACTAATTCTGCGGATCCAGTTTTACAAGATGCCTCCACTACTCAACTAATAATTACGTTTCCATATTTTCCTAAGCTGGAACTGCAACGCACTAGAAATATTAATACAAGTCATCGTGAGGGAAACATCACTAAAAATGAGCAGAAGAAATAATGTAACTCATATATCTCTAGCTCTTCTATTAAGAATGAGTTGTAGACAAATAATGTCTGAATTGGCGTGGCAGCCATGATGGGATGGGATCAAAAAAAMMCCMRGRWTTTTWAAAAAATCATTTAGATGTAATCGTTTTGTTTTACTAAATAACTTCTGTTTTGATGCCCATGTCTGAAGGATCTGTCGTTAGACAGCTGAAAGTTCAGATGAAGAGTTCTTCATTTTCTAAAACCGGCTTCTTTCTCTAAGTARGTCAGATAGTCTCCCGTTGTTATTTCTTGCAAATTTTACATTCGGGATAAATGCAAACTGCTTTTGATAGGAAAATAAGTCATAATAAAGAAACCCCCCATAAGGGATACAACCAGGCCTGCAGTATCCAGATGCTCAGGAAACAGCCAGTCTAAGAGCCCTTTAGTCCATCAGAGGAGGGTGCATTTAAAGAAAATAGAGTAACATTCAAAACCTCACAGAATCTTTTATTTGTTCCATACTTCCCAAGCATAGTAGTTTAGGAGAAGGGGGGGG
>BDUI01017334.1:17178-27197 GCA_002335545.1 Apodemus speciosus
GATCCTATTCTGCACTGGTTGAATATTGATCCTATTCTGCACTGGTTGAATATTGATCCTATTCTGCACTGGTTGAATATTGATCCTATTCTGCAGTGGTCGAATATTAGCTCCTGAGYGGCTAAACATAAGTGGGGTTGGCTGAGCCAACCCAGCGAACTCCATGCTTTTCCTGTATTTATACTATTTTGATACTTTGGAGGTATTCCCATAAAAAATAGTCAAGTGCATAACAATACAACTCGTCGTGGTCAAAGGAGGCAGAAACAACAAATAATAAAGAGACTCCTCAGCCTCCAACTATCAGAGGGTTACAGATTTTAAAACAAATTCACATTCGGTGTTTAAAAAAATAACACACAAGCTTCAAAATATCTGGAGTGCACAGTAAACTGTAACTTGTGACTTAGCAAATTTTAAATAAGAYGCAGACTGAGCTTATAGATTTAACAATATAATAACCAGAACAGTATGACTTCCGGATGTATGTACGATTATTGGGTGTCARCAGAAGTTTTAAAAAARCACATATGTTTAAAACTTAYAAAATCCTAATTACACAAGGAGTGGCTGGGCTGGAGCAATGACTCAGCAGGTAAAAGCACACACTTCTCCTCAGGACCCATGCTGAGCTCTCAGCACTCACATGGGGTGGCTCACAACTTCCAATAACTCTAGCTCCAGTGGACCTAACACCCTCTTCTAGACTGCACACACACACACACACACACACACACACACACACACACACACACAGCATAAACACACACACACGATAGATAGATAGATAGATAGATAGATAGATAGATAGATAGATAGATAGATAGACAGACAGACAGACAGACAGACAGACAGACAGACAGATAGACAGACAGATATTTCCCATTACCCCTCTCAAAAAATAAGACATTAAACTACAGGGAGATTATTAGATACAGTTGAGGAAAGAATTAGTGAATTGGAAGACTTGAAAGAAAGTATCCAGAAAAAACAGGAAAGTACAACAAAATAAAGGGTCTGGTATATAAACAATGAAGAAAAATGCCCAGCATATTTACTGATAAAAACAATTGCATGTTTATATTCTAGGTCTAAAGCAGGAAGAGGATCGCCTCACTCTTATTGATTGTATTGGAAGTTCTCACCAGCACAATGAAGCCAAAGAAGGAGAAAAATGGCAGAAGAATCAGAAAGAACAGAACTAATGTTTCAATATACATGAGTGATATCTAATGAGTTTAGCACATAAGGCAGTAAGTCGGTGTGCAGAAATCAATTATGCACATACGCRYACATGTAAACCACTAATGCTTAAAAAACAATATACTTAAAATACGATTTACAAAAGCATCCGAATAATAAAGCTAGCAAAAGGTACAATCTCTTTGTGGAAAACTAATAAAGTGCGTGAAGGAGTCCTAGATCTGTAAGGGGGTACCACGTTCATGGACGGGAAGGGTCAATATAGTGAGTGTACCAACTCTTCCTAAAACAGGTACAGACTCAAAAGCAACACCAATGAAAATTACAACATCTCTTCTACAAACTGGCACTTTGTTTTTGTTAGTTTGTTGGTTTTTACCTTATTTAAAATCATAAAGGTCCRTGGCCAGGCAYGGTGGCATACGCCTTCAATCCYAGTRCTTGGGAGGCAGAGCTAGGTGGAGTTCTATGAGTTCAAGGCCAGCCTGGTCTACAGAGTGAGTCCCAAGGCAGCCAGAGCTACATACTAGAGAGACCCTATCTCAAGATAAAATGAAAAGGAAGAATCAAAACGGTCTTAAGARAAAGGGATGGCAGGCTTCGAAGCTGTCAACACCACTGCTCACAACCATCCGTATAGCTACTGTGTACTCATCTACATACAATAAATAAATAAATAGATAGATAATAAATAAATAAATAAATAAATAAATAAATAAGTGCATCTTTTAAAAAAATTGAAATGAAAAGTCTTTGGGAGGGTGCAGTGAGAAGACTCAGAGGGTAAAGGCACTTAGATAACTCTATATCTATATCTATAAATATAGTATATCTATTAAGATAACTAATATAACTAGATAACTAATTATGTTATCTAATACCTATATCTATAAGATGACTTAGCCCTGGAGAACTGGGATAGACAAAAAACAGAAAAGCGTGAGACCAAAGGGAGCCCTGCAAGATGGCTGACCATGTGCTAAGCGGAGAAGAACCGGTGCTGCTGGGCTTGTGTGTTACCTATTCAGAAAATATATATTTAGTTATTGCACGGAYGCGCATGTAAACCTGAAGGTGTCAGTTCTGTCTACCGTGTGGGGTCTGGGTACTGAAATGAAATTGTCATTGGTGGTAAGTGCCTTTACCCTCTGAGTCTTCTCACTGTGCCCTCCCCCCAAAGGCTTTTCATTTCAATTTTTTAAAGATTTATTTATTTATTGCATGTATATGAGTACACAGTAGCTGTACAGATGGTTGTGCATTGTGGTTACTAGGAATTGAATTCAGGACTTCAGCTTGCTCCAGCCCTGCTTGCTCCAATCCAAAGATTTATTTATTACTATATCTAAGTACACTGTAGCTGTCTTCAGATGCACCAGAAGAGGCGTCAGATATCATTACAGATGGCTGTGAGCCACCATGTGGTTGCTGGGATTTGAACTCAGGCCCTTTGGAAGAGCAGTCAGTGCTCCTAACTGCTGCGCTGTCTCTCCAGCCCTTCCTTTCAATTTTTGCAACAGCAAGGTCTTATACAAATGAGGATGGACTGGTGGCCCCACATAGATCTCCTTGGAAAGGCAAACCAACAAAGGGCTTAGATATAGAATGTAACTCTGTTCCCCTAAGTGCTGGGCAGAAAAAGATCTTAAACCTGAGGCAAAGGGCAAAAAAAAGGGGGGGGGGCGAGGGAGATACAGGTATTTACACACATGTAGGGAAAATCAAACAAAATTCAGAATCTGTAGTCACAAAAATCATACCTGTCAGGGTCAGTGGGAGCCACCGCCTAGAGCTCCTTCACGGCTCATCCTTCAGAAATCACTACAGATGCTTGTATGAGAGGCAACGGCGGAGTGGGAAAATACGGGCAGGCAACTACAGTAAGTGCTTCATTGAAAAGACACACAACTCTGATAAATCTAAGGAAAAGCATGACCCCCCCCCACACACACACACACGCACTGGGAACAGRAATGAAGCTAGGTGGCAGTGGGGAGCACAAGCCTGTAACCCTGCACGGAGGAAGCTGAGGCAGGAGGATTGCTACAACTTCAAAGCTAGCCTGTGCTACATAGTCGGTTGCAGACCAGCCTGAGATACATAGTGGGACATGGTCTCAATAAGAAGAGGGAAGTGGGGTGCATAGATGAGTAAGCAGTTAAGCGGGCTCACTGGGTTGTGAGGACCTAGATTTGGAAGCCTAGCACTCTTATCGGGCAACTCACTAACACCGTGATCCAGTGACCCCCTCTGACGCCTGAGTGCGTCTGTACAGACACATGCACCCATACCACAAATAAATCTAAAAGGAAGAGGGAAGGGAGGAAAGGAGGGGCAGGACAAGAGGTAAGTTCTTACGCTGGCAACGGAGAAGAGGAAATGACACAGACTTGCAAACATCATTTTGGACATAAAGCAACAGAGTGCAGAAGGGTATCTGCCCTGAGATTCCCCTGAGGTCACTCACCTGCCACCCTGAGACACAGGGACCTGGGACCATCTCCAACAGTGGAACCAAGAGACTGCAGCACGCTCAGAGCTAGCATCTGGAACCAGTGCCGGGACCTAAGACAGCCGTGACCCGGGACTTCTCTGGATGTCTTTGCACAATGTGTGCACGGTTTTCTCTTGCTTCTCTTTCTGCACCCTCAGTCTTGAGCCATTTACAACCCTGCGAAACTCCAGGCACTGGGTTAAGTGTGTAGGAAAAGCCCAGCATTCATGATCTAATCGCAAACTGCGTGTGGTGGAGCGTGCCTGTGATCTCAGCGCTTGGGAGTACAGGCAGGAAGATGAGATGTTCAAGATCATCATCATCCCCGGCTATGCAATGACTTTGAGGCCAGCCTGGGCTACGTGACACTACACTTCGACACGAAAACAACAAAAACAAGGCATCCTGATAAACATCCCCTTTTTTGTTTCTTCACGACTTTTCAGAGAGAGAGAGAGAGAGAGAGAGAGAGAGAGAGAGAGAGAGAGAGAGAGAGAGAGAGAGAGAGAGAAACAATCGTGGTGCCTGGGACAGCGATGTCAACCAACGCTAGGGGAACCCCATCTTCCACTGTCCTGTGACTCGCACCAGTCTGTGCTACAAACAAGTCCTTGTAGCTCTTGGGAGCAGATCCCCAGCTTGAAACCACACTTTCCTCTATTTAGTCTCTAATAGGGAAGTCCCACATCTCTGCACATTTTTTTTTATTTTTTTTTATCTCTGCACATTTAAAAAAAAAAAAGAAAGAAAGAAAGAAAGAAAGAAAAGGGAAAAAAAGACTTCTGTTGCCAAGAAGTTTTCGAAAGTTACTATTTTTGTAGGACCTATTAAAATGCAGCGCGCGCATTCCCCTGCGCTGACTCGGCAGGAGTTAGGCGCACAGGCCCTATTTCCAGAGCCCAGTTGCCATCTGGACCATGCGCAGATGTTCTGGCAGGACAAGACCCCTCCAACACAAGTTTTTGTTCATTGTATTAAACAAAAGCAGCCCTGTTAATTTCAGCTTCATTCAGCACCAAGTTTGAAGGGGGGAGGGGGAAAGGGGGGAGAGAATCAATATTTGCTAAGAGGAAAAGAACAAAATCAGTCAGGGGGGAAAACAATTATTTGCTGGCTTTTCATAGAACGTTACAAATAATGATGGCTCAAACCCAAGAAAATAGTTCAAAGAATTGCCCGACACCAGCCCTTTAATCTATGGTTCCGTTTACCCTCTGATTCATTCTCTCTGAGAGAGACTTGAATCCGTGAAAAAATGTTTGTGGGAATACAAACTAATTGCTCCTCTGTGCTGCCTGTTCTCAGCTGGGTGGCATCCCACAAGCGACCCAGCTCACAAGGGCAGAAGATGTTTGCCCCAGGACAATAGGCCAAGCATAGGTACTTCTCTGGGAAGTGAGAGCATTTCGCAACCCTTTAGGCGTCCTGGAAAATGTAGGGAGCCCATGCAGGCATCTACAAGGTCAGGCCATGGTAGCCCCTGGACTCTACCCGCTCAGAGGGCTAGGAAAGTATGTGCAGTCATGAAAGATAAAACACTGGCTAATCAGATGTGACTCCTTATGCACAAGGGGTCACTCAGCACAAGTTATTATCTCCTGGAACAAAGAGCTGGCAAGCCCAGACATGAGTCACTTTATTAACCAAGGGATTAGGACTGAATTTCACAAGGCCAGAGGCTGGCCTGTCACAAAACACCAGTACCCTTCCAGGAAACGAGAGGTTCTCCAGAGAAGAAAGCGTGAGGCTAGTGGCCCAGAAATCGGGGTCTGAAGTGTGTCTCCTTGCTATTACAGCACGAGGGAGCCCATGGCGGGAGGCGTCTCAGGCTGCTTCCTACATGAACATCATGGATTTCTCTGGCTTATCAGGATTGCCTCTGTGCTCGCAGCCAGAGCTGTCAGCCTTGACTCCTGTTGGTAGTCCAGAAGGCCAAAGCGGTGCCCCCTGACCCAGCCTGAGCAGAATTGGGCTGAGGTTTCAGCCTTGTCAGGCAGGAGGCCTTGCCTTTCTCCCCATCCTTTGCATCCTGTCTACCTAGGTCACCACCTGGGGCTTGGCTCTGCTCCCTTCCTGACCAGGTGGTCCTTCCACATAACTAACCATTGAGATGGATGGTTGCTCGCCGTGTGCTACTTTTACAGCTTCCAATGTCTGAACAGAAAGCCCAGAGATGCAGTAACCAGAAGGGGACCAGGTTTTCCAGCTCCAAAGTTCAAGCGCTTAATCTTCCTTAGTGGAAGTCTGCCCAAGGGTGAACTATGTGGACAGGACACTGGCTACTCTCTTCCTGCCCCTGAGAGTCAGGGATGAGGCACCAGCAGGAGTCATGAGGATGCATGCAGGGAATGAGCTGTGGGATCCATCCAGCTCAGGGAGCGCCGTTCTCTGTGCTGGTCAGAGGAAACCAGACCGTGCCACACCCTCAACCTCAACCCTCAAGGCTGGAAGCAGATGTCAGACCCTTGCCCTGTGCAAGAGATGGAGGAGTCTGGCAGAGCCTCATGCCTGTAGCAACAGTGAAAAGGGAGCAAGGAGATACCCATGCTGGCTCAGCAGAGCCAGGGCCACAACCCTGGTTAGGATTAGAAACCTCTCTTGAAAGTGCCTCTTTGGAAAGAGATGCCTGCTTTGGCTACAGTTTTAGGCAAAAAGGGGTTTTTCAGTTCTTCTGTGCTAAGACTGTGACACTATCTGCTGTGCAGGCCCTGAAGAGGACTTATTCCTTCCATTCCCATTCAGCATCCAAAACGGGACATATGGGTGACAGACAGGAAGTGGCAGACATAAGGGCTCAGTGGACCTGACCCCAGAACCTTGTACTTGGGGTCAGCTGTTTCTCCAGTAGTGTCCCAGAGTCAGCCTCAGCTCCCCAAAACCGATGGCATCTTCCTGTTTCTGCCAGGTATCAGCCACAGTGCAAATGCTCACATCAAAGAAAGGCCAAGGGCTACGGTGCAGCCGGATGCTAAACATTCCGCAGCATCTATGTGACCCAGATCACAATTCCCAGATCCCTGGAGCTTCGAAACCTCACTTCTCCCCGACATGCTCACTGCCTGGTGCCCTCTCCAGCACCATGCCAACCCTAAAGCCATGTTGGACTTCAGGTAGGTAGCTGGGTCCGCCTCCAGCTCAACCATAGCCACCAGCCACCACAGGGCTCTTAGGCAGTCCAACTGCCGGACCACCTCACCCACAGAAGGGAAGAGACATTCCTTAGGTAGCCATTGTGTGCCAGGAACTGAGGTGGGCCCTGCAGCACCCTAAGAATGTTCCCCTTGGGCTCGTAGACATGAATGCCTGGTCGCCAACATTCAAATGGAGTAGCGTGATTTGAAAGGACTGGGATGCGTGGCCTTGTTGGAGGAAGTATGTCACTGGGGCATGGGCGTTGAGGTTTTAAAAACCCATTGCAAGCCCAGAGTCTCTCTCTCTCCTCTCTCTCTCTCTCTCTCTCTCTCTCTCTCTCTCTCTCTCTCTCTTCCTGCTGTCTGTGGATCTGGATGGACAAGGATGTAGAATTCCCGGCGAATTCTCCAGAACCATATCTGCCTGTGTACCACCGTGCTCCCACTGTGATGACAATGGACCAAATCTCTGAAACCATAAGCCAACCCCAACTACACTCTTTCTAGTATAAGAGTCACCGGGGTCATGGTGTCTCCACACAGCAACTGACTAAGACACTGGCCTAGCACAGGCCGCAGTGGGGACGCTGAGTTCTTAAGATGCTCGACCACTAGTCAAAAAAAGGGAAAAATCCCAAGATCTAAAGTGGTGGTCAGGGAGCAGCTGTCCTGTGAGAGGCTTGAGAGGACACACTGGCTGGTTTTCATTCAGACTTTAAGGTTATCCAGCTTTTACAGAGGGTTGTCCTCCTCTGGGCAAGCGAGAGGAGGGGGGTGTACCTGGGGAGGAGGCCTCCCCTAGGGAGGAGGATGTCTGAGGAGGGAGACTTCCTGGGAGAGGAGCCTGCCTGGGGAAGATAGGAGAAGCCTACATAGGGGAGGGCATACCTAAGTAAGGGAACCTGCCCGGAGACTGGCATTGCCCATGGGCAGAGGGTTTTGATAGCTGAGTTTCAGTCTTCAGGGCCTAATTCCTCTCTGGGCTGACTCCTTAGATGCCGGGTGATTTCTGCCAGCACCTGGATGCAAAGACAGTTGTGAATGGTATCGGCAAGCTGAAGAAAGCCAGTTTAAAAAAAAAAAAAGGTAATTCTCACATGGCTGTCAGTTAAAATAACCGCAGGCACAGTAAGATGACAAAGTCCTATTTGAACCTGGTGCATGCGACCAAGTGGAACTCTTTCTGGATACCTTCTCAGCCCACAGATATGTCTCTTGAGATCTCAGTTGAACATACAGGACATATATATGGTCTTGGCTTAGACTCCTTGTCTTCATTTGCACAGTAAGTTGGTTCTGGCCACTGCCTCTGGTCCCAGCAGCTCAGAGGGACTGTAAAAGAAACACAGGCGTGGAGGGGCTATCGCCGCTCCAGCATGTGGAGCTGYGGGTTCCAACCTCAGCACCACAAAGAGATGCTGTGCGCAGCAAAAGCCTGCCCCCCACCGCCCCCAGAAGTTACTCTAAGGAGTCAGCTGGAACTGTGGAAAGCACCTTGCTGTGAATTTTTACTTCCGGTGATTTAGGCTACAGAGCCTTCCAGATGTTGCAAACCAAGCCAGCACAGTGATTGACACATTTCCCTGGGGCCTCAGATTGTTGAAAGGCCTGGAGGACATCTATCCAACTCTCTAAGAAAGACCTTGCTCTTCCCAGGGTTAACAGATGAACTGGGGTCAGGGGTGTACCCATTTCATGGGTGGCAGGTCCCAGGCCCTCATAGCTCACTGGCCCCGTGTTCAGAAATCCGTATAGGGAAGTGCTGTGTTGCAAGACCTAGAGTGTGATCCATGAGAAAACATGAAATCTCCCCAGTGGCAGGCTTCTCTGTTGTGTTGCCACCCCGCTGTCCCTCAGGGAAGAGGTGCAAGCGCCGACCTCTCTTCCCGTCCCCGAGGCCAGCAAGCACATCCATCGTCATTCCTGTCAGCAGGGGCAGCAGGCGAGGATGACCCTGAACGTATTTTCACAGCTGCAAGAAGGCTTTTTCCACTCGAGCCTTTAAAAATAGGTTGTCATCCCCACACCCCCTGRGAGAAGTAATCTAAGCACAAGCCATTTCTGRGTCCAACTGAAGAAGTTTAGAAACATCTTCTATTTGTGTGTGCCAACTACCCTGAGCCTAAGTCACTGCCTGGGCCTCAAGTGTCTGACTGGGGACCTATATTATGCTGTCTGTTGGGGGCGGCTCAGCTCCATCTGGCAAGCCTCCAGCAGCAGCCCATGCCAGGGGGAGGGTACGTTCCCCTGCCTGTGTGGCATTCACAGGCTCAGCCCCAGGGAGCTTGCCTTCCTCATGCCTTCCTCAGTTCTCCAGCAGAAGCCTCAGAACTGCCGAGCCAGAGCTTCATACAGYGAGCACAGCTGGGCAGAACCAAGGAGGGGACAGGAGCTTTCCTTTGTCCCCTCGAGCCAGCCTTTATCACACACATGGACACAGGGATCACAGGAAACCTGGGCAAGGACAAGGCTCATCTGTGACCCCCCCCCATCCTCATACTCCACCCCTGCAGTGCGACAGCAGGTCTGTGCAAACAAACATCCCAGACGACACTGTGTGCTCGCGCTCGGAGAAAGACAACCGCGTGGCTCCCTTCGGGTTGGCTCGGCTCTGGAGTCAGAGCACCGCACAAGTAGAGGAGCGGGCAGCTTCGATCCTGCAAACTGACCCTCCTCCTTTTAGCCCCTTTATGAAAAGCGTTCCAGATGCTTAATATGCAGTATGTGATTTTTCAGAACAGCTGCATCACGACTTGGGTGACATCTCAAAAAAATTGCTTTCCTGGTCTCTATGCAGCTTCCAAAACGACCCTGCCTGGTCGCTCCTGCAGAAGGGCCTGGATGGAATGGGAAGAAATCAAACGGAGGCCCAGAGAAGTACCACGGTTCACAAAAGGCCCTGGGGTTTGGGAGCTAAGGACAAGCACCTACAGGAAGTAGAAGGCTGTGGGGACCATCGCTCAGAGGCAGAGGGGCCACACACTGACACCTGGCAGTCCACAGGGATGGTTAGAGATGAGACGATGTAGCTATAGTGATAAGAGCTCTCCAGACCATGGTGTCCTGCTCTTAGACTGTGAAACAGTGGTACACAGTCACAAAGGGGGCGGGGCTAAGATCTGTGACCTGAGCATCTACCCATCCCCTCGTATGAATGAGGAATGAGTGTCCCATTTGAGTTAGGCCCACTC
>BDUI01017342.1:8123-19288 GCA_002335545.1 Apodemus speciosus
TTATTTAAACATTTTTTGAGCTCTACAGTTATAATAAGAAGTCCGTGTTTCTATACTTCTTTTATCTGCTACAGTTATTTCACTCATATGGTTCTTGTCAGGATGAAGGCTTATTTCACAACTGACAATGTATTACTAAGTAGTTATGAGCCATGAGCGATTATTCATGAGGAAAATATGAGTAGCATGAAATAATCCACAACTAGCAAGCGGGGGAACGGATATGGTGACACACTTTCATCTCCGAATCTGTGAAACACAGGCTGGTAGATCTCCATGAGTTTCCAGGACACCCTGCCACTTCCTGGTCAGCCAGTGATACATATTGTGGCTCTGCCTATCAATTGACTGACAGATGAAAGACAACCAACCCAGCATACGGGATTGAGCATGTAGTTYAGTAGTTAGAACATATGTGTAGCATGAACAATTTCTTGGGTTCTAGGTTTGACCCTCAGTCCTTCCTATAGAAAATAAACAACAAACACAGCATATGACTTATTCTCTAAAATAACATTCAAGGTTCAAGTCAAAGCAAAAATCTGCATTCGCCTCCTGATGTCCCTCCTAAAGACTCCTGAGTAGAAAACTCTATTGAGTTTAATGTCGGCATTTCTTACTCTGTACACTGCACCAACTTATCTGTGTACAAGTTTCCGAGTATAAATATACTATATATATATTTATAGGCCTAGGGTATATAGAAATATATATAACCTAGTATATTCAGTATATTTATACTCTACTAGATCCCCAAAAATATTATGGTCACTGATCATTATTTGGCTTGCTTAAGCTTTGGCCCTCCTTTTCCTGACACTAGCATGTGTTTGGGGAGCATATCCAGAACAGACTCTACTATACATACGCAGACCAGATTTGTGTGAGGTGCGTGATAAACAACACTGTAAAGGAAAACTCATGAAGATGCAGTAATTTTTTTGAAGTCCGTCGAAACAATTTAGCATCTCAAAATTTGTGACAGCGCAATGCCCCTAAAGCCTAAAGCAAGCGGTGCTCCTGCAAGAGACAGGCAGGAGCTTTAACTCAAGAAAGAGGCTTCCTAAGTTCCCTGTGAGAAAAACAACTGCCAAACTTCCCCAAGTCAACTGCAGGYGTGTAGGTTCTCAAAGCAAGACGCTCAAGGTACTATTATTGACTACTGACCATGTGGCCTCGCTCAAAGGCAAGTTTGCACTACCCCGAGTTAGAAAACTAGTTCTTCTGAACCCATTTTATGTTTGATTTTAATCTTTTAAAATGAGACTCATGTGAAAGTCAAATGATTTCAAATTATTTAGTACATACTCAAGCAGCTGAGACCTAAATGACCCAGAAGCAGAATGTTGTGGATTATTTTAAATGCATTTGCTCATATTATATAACAAAGAGAAAGTCAGATTCCGTTTTAAAATTATAATTCAGTTATAAAGATTCCTCCTGCCTTTTCTTTGTGTTGATGCTATTTTCTTCTAATTTTATGCTGGAGGGAGTACTTAGATAAAGCTAATGCTAAGAAYGCACATCTGRAACTTTCAGAATCTTGCTCAGGTCAGTTTCGCTGCAAGCGCGGGTCACCTTCTGTACAGAAGTTCATAATCTCGTTTTCCATTTTTATCTTCATAACCATGAAGCAGAACTTCATGTTACAGGTGATGAAACTGAGCGGAGAACTTTTTCCAACCTTTCGGGCTAGTAAACAGCGGAGTACCCTAACGCTGAGCACCTTGCAAAGGCAAAACACTGTACTAGACCTTAGTTAGGATCCTGGCTCCGGCCTGCCCTTTGCGGCCTTAAGTAGAGAAGGCACACTACAAWGACTTTTGTCACTGTGGAAGGCGACTTAACAATGGTTCCCTCCGCCTTCCACTGTGGCTCACACTTAACGGGAAGGCAGCTAGCTCACTGTGTTTATTTKCTGATCACATACTCATTACTCATTATAGGAGTAAGAGCAGCAGYTTTGTTAAGTATAACTAACAATGATTTGGTGAAATGATTTTACCAAAACCTGGAGTAATTTTGTATTTTTTGATTTTACCAAAACCTGGAGTAATTTTGTATTTTTTTGTTTGTTTGYTTGTTTCAAGCTGCAACCCACACATTGCGATGTGAACACACCAACCAGTCTCATCTGTATTTCTAAGCTCATACAGACTCTGAACAGCGCTCACGAAAGCCTCCTTCTAATTCATTTTTCGGACTTCTCCCACTCTATTATCCGTGTAAGTCCGTGACCACAACAAAACGAAAGTTTTAAGCTCCCGTACTCGCCAACTTGTTCCTCCGCAGACAGAAAAGAAACCGGCCCCCTTAGAGGGGCAGAGCCCAGCCTGTTAAAGGAGAACCGAACAAAGACCTCGGAGGACGCACTTGTCCCGGCGGCCTTCGGTCGTAAGCTGGGCTAGGAGACGGCCGGGGGACCGCCAGGGGCCTCCACTCGCAGGTTCGGGGCTCAGGACCGACAGGGCAAACTCGGGCAGCCAGGCAGGYCAGGGCGGGCTCGGACGCGGTGCGGACACTAACCTAGCGGCGGGGACCGGCGCGGAACCGGGCTGCTGGGCRGAGCGGGACTGGATTCCTGGAGGCCCGGGGCGCGGGGTCAAAGGGCGCCGCAGGCAGGCGGCCCACGATTGGCTGACGGGCAAGCGCGCAGGYCTTAGCTGCCGCGACTCTGAGGGCCTCAGCTCCCGGACCTCGCGATTGCTCACCGGGGTCTGGGACGCTGCCTCCGCCCGGGACGCGCCGGCTGAGAAAGAATCGCGCGTTCTGCCAGGGCTGACAGCTCTCGCCGCCACCCCAAGTCCCTCCTCCTAAAGGACAGCGCGGGGCGTGGCTCCAGGATGGAAGCTCCGAGTGGGCGGGGCCCTGAGGGGCGGGGCTACGAGGGGCTGGGCTTCCAGTCCCCTAGTTTGTTTTAGAGTCTACAGCAGGGTCATGGAGGAAGCTAGAAGAGTTGTCACACACCCTTTATTTCTCCAAGGAGAAGTGAAAGCTCTTCTGTGTTTTTGCCTCTCAGGATAAGCCACGAATCTCTGATAGAGGTCAGATGTGTTTTGTTTTTCACTTAAAAAAAAAATCCACTCAAAGGTTGCTTGGATTTGTAATTCATTGGTTATTTCCAAAGTTTTAAAGTTGAAAACGCGTTTTCGTTTATAAAATAGATATTTATTTGCAAGCCAGAAGTAGACAAAGATATATTAAACTTACAAGTGTGCTAGGAATCAATACAATTGTACAGTACAATTGTGTAATTGTACAGTTACAGTAGAAAGAGATTAAGTTAGATGCAAAAAAAAAAAAAAATAGCAGCGGAGGCTGCATCTG
Organism: Apodemus speciosus; assembly: GCA_002335545.1. Taxonomy (NCBI): domain Eukaryota; kingdom Metazoa; phylum Chordata; class Mammalia; order Rodentia; family Muridae; genus Apodemus; species Apodemus speciosus. Next base: position 11,451 of record BDUI01017342.1, read on the forward strand.
GAGTTTCCATCTTACATCAGCCTCACATACCAAGAGGATTCCATGTTTTGTTTTTGTTACATGGTAACAAGGCAATCTTGACTCAAGGGGTAGAACTTTCAGATGTGATGTTGTGAACAGTATGTAAAGGCTTCCCTTAAAAAAAAAAAGACTACTGGATTATAAAATAAATTTGAAATATACATGAAAATAACGAAGGAAAATACCCTAGTACTGGCTGCAAAAGCTCAAGCCAAAAAGTCTTGTTTCATTATCACCATTAGGCATTATGTTGTGTTTTTCAATATCCTGCTCTTTGAAAATACGCTTTTGAAAATATGTAGTTTCCTAAAAATCATAGCTTCCTGGCTTTGCATATTAAATAAGTGAAATATTTTCTGATTTTTCTGTGCAAACATGTTTGCTATACATTTATGATTTGAAATTCCTAAACATACAAATCTTTTTTTTGCATCAACTAGTTTGTTCCATTGTTGTAAAAACTGTTTTTTTTTTTTTTTTTTTTTTTTTTTTACTGTTTGCCCAAAAATGTCATCAAATTGAATTTTCTTTAACTTATGGGTTCCCTTTCCATTCTGAAAAATATCTGTTTACATCCCACTGGCTATTAGGCTAACTGGAAAACATGCCAGTTTTCAATTTAAGTTCATTTTATTTTGGATATTTTTTATTAATTTCTATGTGAAGAAATAAATGTATCTTATGGGTTATAAATACCTTCCCTTCTTTTGCGCATTGTCTTCACTTCTGTGGTATCTTGATAGTCAAAATCCTTAAGGTTTAGGACATTGCCTGTTGCATTTAAGAGTATCACAATTGTGTAACCTTGCATCAAACATCAAACTTTACAACAGACACAAAATTTCCTGGTATAACTTTGATAGTGTTGTAGTAACATCGAGAACAAGAATGTTGTTAGTAGCTCTATTCAACATGATACTGAAGTCCACCTTATTGTGTCATTTTTGAAATGGTCATGAACTATTCTCTCTTGCTTCCAAAAAAAATTCTTAACTTTAGTTATGAGAAACATTATACGTAGAAATGAATGAACTATATTGACAATAAGTTAGAACACATATGCACTACACTGTATGTACATATAAAATTTGTAACATTTTTCTTATTGATGTCATTTTAATTATGTTAGCTAAAACTGGGTCTTTATACATTTTTACAAATTTTAGAATAAACTAGCCAACCTCCATTAAAAGACTCTGTTTGGATATTGATTGTACTTCAATGAAATTTTAGGATTAAATTTACAGAATTTTACATTTAAGAGACATATCCTCTGTGAACATGTTATGTTTATAGATTTATATTTGAGACTGTTATGTACCCTAATGAGTCTTAGTCCATGTTACTTAAGTTTTTGCAGGCTTTTATTGCATAGATTCCTCATCTTTCTTGCTAAATTTAAACATAACTTTCTTTAAATTACATATTGTATAGTCTGATGCTATATGTATGGCCGATGGTAAAATGCATAAGACCCCAAGATTAGTTCTGAGCACTGAAAACAAAATTCCAGCAGATTATTATCATTATTAGCCCAAAGGAGCATTGATTTTGTATGTATTTCATATGCGTGTGCTAACATTTTAGTGTATTTGCTTTACTTTCTGTTACATAGCAATCTATGCAGATAATTATTTAATTTATAAATGTGATTTTTTCTATTTAAGTCATCGCTTCATCTTTAAAACACATTCACCCAACCTTCAGTATCATGTCCTATGTCCCTAGTGACAGCACTATTCTACTATTCCTAGTTTAATTCAATACCATTTAAATTTTATCATGAATTTTCAGATGTGGTATGGGTTTTTCATTATATAATTGATTGCTTCTAAGCAATTACCATACTAAGTATCCCATTTCCAATTTTTTTATCATGAATATTTGCTTAGTTGATCAAATTAATTTTTACCATCTATTGAGATAGTCATAATTTCCTGTTCTAATACATTTATGGTTAATAGATTTTCCTGATGTTGAATCCAAGGGAAGGACTTTATTCTATAAATATTTATATGTATGCCCACTTGCTTTTAAAATATTTTTTTTTTTTTTTTATTTTTTTTTTTTTTTTTTTTTTTTTCTGCCAGAGCAAATCAATTAAAGTAGATTCACATTGCATCACCTTGTGGTTGTCAGATTGGTGAAATACTGTTTTTTAAAAAAAAGTTAGAATTGTGGGTAATGTCCTATCCTGCAAGTCTGAGCACCCCTCTCCTCCCCTGATATGCTAGGAAGGTTGAGGTGGTTAGAACCAATATCACCAGTAGTCTTTTTTATTCCATGTAGCTTTTCAACATATTTCATGTAGATGTATTTACTTTCCTTTCTGAATATGCCAAATTTTAACATATTTCAAATATGCAGTGATCATTGTTACCGTAAAGTCTAATTTTCTGTTTCACATAATTTTAAACACTACAAAATTAGGTGGGTACATTTCTAAATATTAATTATATCAGTCTCTAAAAGAAATAACTAGTAACTAGTAAATTAATGAAAGTTCTTTCGTAGAAAGTTCGTGTGCATGTGTTCACGTAAACGCATACAGAATATGTGGGATACATTCATTTTAAGTTTATGTACATGTGTTCATGTAAACACATACATAATATCTGTTAGGATGTGTTCATTTTTACCTAGTCTGACTCTTGCTCATTTGTTCTTTTTTCCTTCCTTCCATTTTTCTGTCATCGCATATTTTGTTAATTAAAACTACAGGACTAAAAGAATGTGTCATATGTTTAGTAGGTGAATTACTTGAAGAAAACAGCTATATGTGCCTTAACTTAAGTGTAATATACCAAGGGTGAAAAGTAATTGAGATTGCCAATAAGTCATATATAGCCGTTGTTCCAAAGAGTGGAGAATGAGGAGAAATAATCATAAACCCCATCCTTTCCTCATAAACTCTTTTCGTGAACTAGCCTAACGCAGTTACCCAAGGGCAGCCTTTGGTACTTTCTACTGTCATTTTATTCCTATGACCGTTCCAAATACCATGAAGTGCTTGAGGTTTCTCTGATCCCATTATGGAAACACCAGCAATCATTTTCATTTGAGCACCATCAGTGAACAGTCTTCTTATTTCCTACACCTGACCAAATGGCTTGCATTTTCAGCCACCATTTTCTCATTCCTATTTCAATGAGTCTTACTCTGTCTCCTGAATATCACAAGCCTCTCATCCACTGCATCTTCTCAAATCTGGCCACAAAGTCTCATTTTAATAGCTTTAAGCATCATTGTTTCTCTCATCCGGAGAGCAAACTCACAGATCAAGTCTGGGAAGTCTGAAGCCTGAAGAACAGTGTGCAGGTGAACACTAGTGTTTTAGGGAGTGATAACCGCTAGGAACCAAAAGGGCTACGCACACGAGTACAGCTTGGGTTCTTCTCTCTTATGGCTGACCATTAGACATTGCTCTTATTAACTAAACTCCGTCTGCATATTCTGCCTTCCTCAGAATTCTATTTTACTGATGACTCTCTCTATCTAACCTATTAACTACACCTTTAGTTTTCCCAAAGTAAAAGCCACTTAGGACAGTCTTGCTAATTAGTATCAACAAAACAAAACAAAACAGTAAATCCCCAAGGAAAAACCTTTTTTTTAAAAAAAAAATCACAGTGTGCTTTTCAATGCCATGTCTAGTTTTGTTTGGTCCCTGTGTGTCCTGCTACATATTTTTGAGTCCTTCAACACCAGTTTCATTTACAATTTTGGCGTCAATTATCTTTTTATTCTGCTCTTTATATCCTATTTTGCTGCATAAATGTTTAGAGTGTTATGTGATAGAATTTTGCACATATAACTCTAAGAAGTCCCTGAGTAGAGTTGCACACTTTCTCCTGAATGACAATGGAGCTATTCTAGTCTTTTGTTAAATGTACTAGGAAATCTGGAGGATGACTACTGTTCTGGCCACCAGAAATCTAATTTAACTCAAATAAATCTACTCACAGTTGTTAATGGGATCAAAGAAGATGTTGAACTTTGAACACCATTGCTGAATGGTGAGATAAACTCTCAGATTTTATATGGTGAGAATACTGAAGTGAGATAAACTCTCGGATTGTATAGTGGGGATTCGGTTTAGAGCCTCACCTGTGCTGCACAAGTGTTCTAGCATGAGGAGGCAACAACCCCCTCCCCCTCCCTTTTAAAGCAGAACCTTTTGTCCTTTAGGAGTTCTTAGGAAAGGAGAGAAGAAAGGGAACACGGCATTAGTGGAGGATTGAGGCTCCACTAATGTAAAAATGCTTATCTTTTTTGCCATAACTTTTTGACCAAAGTGTTAGGCTTTTCTAAGAATAGAGTCAGACCTAAGGATTAAATTAATTATTGGTAACTCCAAACTCTAAAGGCCAGTTGTCTCTAGTAAACATTCTAGACTCCTGCATTTTATCAGGTCAGGGTAATTGTGAGGGATGGAGGTTGCTGCTTCACCCTTTTGTCCACATTGATGAATGACACGAAGCTCCTGGCTAGATAATAGGTGCTGGTGGAAGTGAACATACTGATGACTAAGCAGAGGCAATTTATCCAATGGAGATTGTTCCTCTCAGGGATAATGACTGCTGAGTAGGTGCATGCCTTCTGTAGAAAGCTGAGTCAGCAGGAGATTACATTCTCTGAGGAAGGAGTTCATGCAAACATCCATGCAGAGCCTCTCAGCATTTGAAAGAATGCAGCTTCATGCATATGAACCTGCAAAAGTGTTCTGCCACATCCAACCAAGTTGCAAATGTTATACCACTTAAAATGTAGACTTTGTCCTCTTAAGGCAATATGACTAGAGCTTCTTCCTTTCCAAGGGATCATGGATTTCAGACCCAAATGGCCTTACTGTATCTTCTGTTATGAAAGAGAATAAATTCGTAAAGACAGAAAATTAAAATAAGCTTCCTTATTTCTCAAAATAGATGAGATCTTTTGTGCTCTGTTCCTATACCAGAGACTCACAGCCACTTCGAGATTATTTTCTGGGTCTATTCTTTTTCTATGAGGGAGTTTATAATTCTTTTCATTAAAATAGAAAGAGAATATACATTTATTTGCTGGAACTTCTTTGTTAAAGAATGTTGTCAAAATTCACTTGCGACTGTATTGTGTACCTTTAAAAAGAATCTATGATGCTCAGCTCCATGAATACATGTATAGAAACTGATTCATGGCTGTGTCTCCAAAAACCAGCCCCTAGTAAGTGTTTATGGTAAGGTGAACAATGGCTCCTGAATATACACAGCTCATAATCACCTGAGCTCAAAAGGAACATTGTCCACATGATTGTTAATCTTCAGATGCTTAGAGTAATCTCCTAACAAAGAGACCTCTTTTATGTGCATGAGTGTCTCTCCTCCCTGTATGTCTGTGCATGGCTGGTGCCTGAAGAAACCAGAAGAAAGCACTAGCTATACTGGAAGTGGAGTTACAGATGGTTGTTAGCAGTAAATCACTGAACTATCTCTCCTGAGCCCCAACCAAAGGATAAGTTGAAGAGGAAATATGGTAACAACTGCAGTGAAACACTATGACCCTGCTTTGAGAACTGGGAATAGGACAAGGAATGTGAAAAATGCAGTCTCTCCTGTTGTGGTAAATGTGCAATCCCAATAAGCCTGTTCAAAGAAGACACAACTCAGTTATAATACTTATAAGCTGCATGCATAGATTGGGCAGATATACCAATACACTACTCTGTTCCCCAGCTATTAGATTTCTTGCTACTTGCGGCTCCTCCAGGCCAAGTGGTTCTCTTCCTTCTTCCTTGTGCCTTCTCTTCCTCAGGCTTCCTCTCTCTTCTCCATTTCCTTCTACCCCCTCCTCCTCTTCCCTCTCTAAAACTTCCAGCCCCTCCTTTCCCTTTACTGCCCAATCACAGGGTATAGCGTTTATTTGACCAGTTGAAATGAGGAGAAAGTGCACAGGTGGGGTTGCCCCTCTTGACGGAAAAAAAAAAAAAAAAGCATCAAAATGCAAACAGCACCAGGGCAATCCAAAACCCTCTCCTGGCTGTAACAGGGTCGTAAGTATTACAGGCTACAAACAAGCTTCTTAGATGCTGAGGCTCCAGCATCTCCTCTCAACCAAGCTTTCTGTTCATGTGTCCATCTGTTTGTCATTTATTAATTCTCTCATATTCTCAGTCAGGCTGAGTCCCTGGGAGTGATGTAAGTACTTGGCAAATGGTGCCCAAACAACCAAGACTTTTGCCACTATCTATGGGGTGTTCTCATTGGTCCGATGAAGGAATGTTCTTTAGAGTACCATGATTATAAAGGTAAAAGAACCATACAGGAAAAGGAAGAAATACAGGGAAAGGAAGGAACAAGGGCAGAGAAAGAAGGAAGGAAGAAGGGACTAATAAARGAATAGAGGGAACAAAGTTTAAAGGATTAGGTGTAAACATGGGACAAATGAAATCCTGAGATAGGTAGAAATGTGTTGGTGCTTTGGGAGAGACTGGGAAGGAACCTCAGAACCGCTGTGAAGGCTTTTCTGCTTCATAGATTTCTGGACCGTGTTCAGGAAGCATTCCTGTGATTTTCAGGGAAGTTAGTGTGAATTTGGCTACTTGAAAAACAAGCAAGAGGAGAAAAAAATTAGCAATGCCATATTCGCTTTCAGTTTAACTGCTTTCACATTACATTTGGCAAAAACCAAGCAGTGTACAGATGGCAGAGGCATGGTGGAGGTCTGGATTGAGTGACCGTGTAGGCCATGTGCCAGCTCCTCCAGTTGGCCTTTTCAGAAACCTTTCCTAGGAAGTAGATTCTCCAGAGCCTAAGCATGACATGAGAGCATGAAGGTTGTGGCGACCGGTGCAGGCAGGAGGGCCATGCTGTTGCCTGTACTTTCTCCTCACCACTATGGTTGCAATGCAGCAGCAACTGCATGCCAATAGCAAGTAGTTCGGCAGTTTCTCCTTCAGAGGGCCCAGGTCACTCAATCCCAGATTATTCGTACATTTGTCTTTCTATTCATTACCTTGCTGCCTGCCCTACCTAGGCAGATCTGACGCTGGGACTATGCTAGATGTGGCAAGTGCTGATGTGGCTTTGGGGAAGGTGGACCATTTCTTCACGGCTGATGAAAGGGAAAATGGGCACAGCCGCTGTGGAAATCATGTTGGAAGTTTCTCAAAAAGCTAGAAATACATTTACCACATGACCCAGCTCTAGAACTCTTGGGCACACAGCAAAAGTTCTCTAAATTACTTGCTCATTGATGTTTGTTGCTGCCTATTTCACAATAGTAGGAAATGGAAATAACCTTGATGCTGATCAACTGATAAACTGATTGTAAAAATGTGGTACATTCATGAAATGTATTTTTTCAGCTATGAAGAAAAAATTAAATTACAAAAWATTGGGAAAATGGGGAGAACTAGAAACAACCTTCCTGAGTGAAATAATTCAGACCAAGAAAGACTTTCGTAACAGAGCGGCAATAACACCATAAGACACTAATAAAACTATTAAATGGTTACCTCTTTTTCAGTTGTCGATTGGTGAGATCCCACAGAGTCCCAAGTGCTATAGATTTTTTTTCACTTGCTTTTGGTTACAACTCAGAGCTTGGCAAAGCAAGAGCTTGTTTCTAGAGATAGCACACACTTTCCTCATAAAACAATCAAGCTAGTACTAACCTGGAACCTTTATCCTTATTGGCTACCTTTCATAGTAATAGAGCTATGCACTCCACAGAGGATAAATTGTACTTGTTAAATAGCACTTAATAGGCAGTGATAGAACTATGCACACAGCTGAGGTACGCCTTAAGTTTGCCTCTCTTGATGTGGAGAAAGAGGAACA
>BDUI01017343.1:9404-19468 GCA_002335545.1 Apodemus speciosus
CCCTGGCCAAGCTGTTTAGCTCATTTCTCACTGTTCTGACCTCTCCTGAGTTCAGGTCCTCCACCGTTCCCCTCCTCCAGGAGTGCAGCAGCTGAGCTGGTTTGGCTCACCCTTCAGCGCTGGAACCCACATGTCTGCCTGGGGCTGGCTATGTAATAGGTGCTCAATAAATATTTGCAGAGTAAATGAGACAACACAGGGTTTCTCAGTCTTGGTGATTCTCTTGCAGGCTTCCAGATCACCAAGTGATTGGGCCAGGCTGGGGATAGCAGTTTGTGACTGACAATGCACAGCAAGGGCAAGCCAGACTCTGCAAGCCTGTAGCATGTGCGTGACACATGTGTAGCACATGTTCCCTGCTAGTGCTGTGGGAAAGCCAGAGGTTACCTTGACCTTGAACTTGGAATCGTCTTGGCCTGGAGCTCTTTTTAGCAAATTGGCATGTCTGGTTCTTCTCCTACTAAGGCTTCTGCACCAGGTCCACTCAAGATGTGACATGCAGAAGTCTAGTGACTGTTGGGAATGGGAAGGACCTTTGGTTGTTGGGGGTTGACTTGGAAATGGACCCTAAAGATCCCAGCTCTTCCATCTAAGCACTATGGCCAACTCTTGAGTTTGCCCTCACCAGCTGGTGATCACCTCCTTCTTGTCCTCAGGTCTGAAAGAAGAATGCTGATGAGCATGGGTGGGGGACAGTCCTGATTGGTAGAGCCAGCAGGTGACACAATGTTTTCTGCCCTCTCTTCCTAGGGAGAGTCTTTCTTTGAGCCCCTTTCTGTTTTCTCTTGATTCTTACAACCATCCAGCACAGGACAAGGTATACTGCTGGGGGCTCGTAGCATCAAGCAGTCCGTCAGGAGCCTCTGATGGGCACAGAGGAGAGACGCAGTTACTTCCTTTCCTTGCATGAAACAGTGCTGGCCTGAGGTACGGCGTGCTAGAGCCTCCCTCTAGCCCTGGGGAGCAAGCACACCACAAAGGGGCTGGAGTCTCCTGTTTGCCCTTCCCCGGTTACACGTGACAGGACGGGGCCAAGGCTGGTGCCGATGTGGTGCAGGCTGGCAGCACACAGCAGGCGTTCCTTCCCTGAGAAGGAGGACAAGCTGTTCCTTCCCTACCTACCTTCACAGCCGCTCCTTCAATTGAGCTGTTCCCGTCTTTTGCCCTAAGCTACGACGAGTAGATTGGATGAAAATTATCAAGCCTTCTCGTCTAGAATAAATATTCTTGAAATGGAGCAAGTTATAAATAAGCAAGCAGCAATATCCTGTGTTATGAATATATAATTTCCATCTTTAATAGCTGACTAGGCCTCGGGGACTGTCTGAAAATGGCCTGTCTGGCCCTGATATTTTATATTTTAAAAAGGCTCCCTAACTTTTGTTTCTTAGCCCTTGGACAAAGATGTCTCTAGGGAAATGACAAGAATTCCGAGTCTCTGTGAGCCAGTGTGCAAGGGCAGGTGCTTGTTTTTTTCTTTTTTCTTTCTTTCTTTCCTCTCTTCTTTCTTTCTTTCCTCTCTTCTTTCTTTCTTTCTTTCTTTCTTTCTTCCTTCCTTTCTTCCTTCCTTCCTTTCTTTCTTTCTTTCTTTCTTTCATTCTTTCTTTCTTTGTTTTCCTTTCTGAAAATTCAGAAGCTGCAGAGGTTTATGTGGAACTGGAGTCAGGGCTTGGAGGACTGAGCTCCTCTTGTCCAGCCATTCCTTCTACAGACTATGCACTAGAGGCGAGAGAGACAGAGTGACCCCGACCGTGGTTGCCGGAGCCCCTGGCTTGAATTAGCCCACTGAGTGGGCATAGCTGTTCATCGCCTCTTCTAAAGACAGTGACTCTTTCCCAGCCCCAGAGGTGTCCAGCACAGGACCAACCAGCCCAAGGTGCTTGTTCAAACGCCCACCAAATGTTAAGTAGTATGAAGCGCTGCACTGGCTCAGCGGAGGGTAGTGGCACATTCAAGTAGTCCCGGCGCTCAAGAGGCAGAGACACGAGGTTAAGAGTTTGAGACTAACCTGGGCTACATAGGGTAATTCTATCTAAAAAAGAGACTGGTTAAGAGCACTGACTGCTCTTCCAAAGATCCTGAGTTCAAATTCCATCAACCACATGATGGCTCACAACCATTCATATTGAGATCTGATGCCCTCTTCTGGGGTGTCTGAAGACAGCTACAATGTACTTACATATAATAAATAAACCTTAAAAAAAAAAAAAGCCAAAGGCAATAGAATGGTTAATTTAAAAAATAGTAGGGGTGAAGAAAGTAAGAAAGAAACACAGGCTAGGGGTGCAGCCAGCTTGGCAGAATGCATCTTTAGCATGCACGAGGCCCCCTGGGTTTGCTCATTAGTGTTTCATAAACCTGGCATATTGAGGTACATCTGTGACCGTAGCCCTTGACAGGTCAAGGTCATCTCTGGCTACAAAGTAAATTCCAGGGTAGCCTGGAATACATGAGAGTCTCTCTCAGGAAGGAGGATCTCAGATGGAGGCAGGGAGGGAGGGAGAGAGGGAGAGAACACTGATTCAGAAGCCTTAGCACAGCCCTAGAAGATGGCTCTGCCCCCATTTTAAAGATAAGAAGAGTGAGTTTTGCTGAAGCAATTAGTTAATGTGCCTGTCAGAGTAAGAAGCATCATGGCAAAGACCCTCTCCGTGGGAAACCTCTTTTCAGAGCTCCTTGTTGCCTTCTCTTGAAGAGTGAAGGTTCATTCCCAGGATCAGAGTAAGTTGCCGAATGAATGTATTCAGCCTCGGGTCTCCCGAGGATGGGTGGAGGGGCGTCGTTGCCTGTGCGGTGCGCATGTTAAAATGTAAATGTCCTCTCCTACGATTCCCAAGGTACATTCGTAATTATGAACCAGCGGCTGAGGTTCTGATTTTGATGGCATTAGCTTTAATGGCCTTCTTTTCTTCTTCTTTTTTTTTAAGCCGTTTAATTACTAATCAGCGCTGCCTTGCAAACTAATGTGGTCTGTGTGCTTTTCCTCTGGGGAGAGAACTCCCTGGGCAGGACAGCTGAGGAGCCTACCAGGGGCCTTATGCTGGGCCAGCTGCTCTCCCCCCCCCCCGTGGCGCTCTCCCACCCCCAATCTACAGTCCCCTCTGCCACGTCACACTTCTCTCTCAAAGTACAGACTCATCTTTGAAATGCTCCTGAGCAAGTGGCTAGCTAGACTTTACAAACCGGGGAGACCGGGGCTCCACTCCAGGAGGGCGGGTCCGAGGGTTTCTAGGATGAGAGGAGATGGGGCTTCTTCTTCTTCTTCTCACTAATTTCTATCACATAAACTCATTTAAATTTCCAATTTCCATAGTTTAAAACTTTCCAATGTTAAAAACCCCATTTTCTGAAACTAATTTAGGTCTCATTCTCATTAATAGCTTGGCAACAGTTATGCAGTGCGGATCTCTCCCAGGTTGAAGAAAGAGCCTTGGCTGTGAAATCAGGATGCCTGGGAGCCCCTGCTGAGCATCTCCAGGCAAGCTGAGTCACCTCTCTGGTTTGTGATTGGTTTCCCCTGCAAGCTAATGAAAAAGATGGAGTTAACTGGGTATCATTCCAAACACTACTCAGTAAGCCCCTCTGTAGGGTATAGGGTGCGGCAAGGTGAAAATTATTGCTATCTGGGGAAAAAAGGATCTTCAAAAGGTTGCATGGTCAAATGTGGTGGTTTAAATGAAAATTAACCCCATAGGTGCATATACTTGAATGCTTGGTCTCAAGTTGGAAGAATTGTTTGGGGAGGATTGGCCAGTGGGAGTGTGTGACCTTGTTGTAAGAGGTATGTCGTTGTGGGATTTGAGGTTTCAAAGATTCACCATCCCCACTCTCTCTCCCCCCCCTCTCTCTCTCTCTCAAGATGTGAGCTCTCATTTGTTCCTGCTGCCACACCTTTGCTCCGCCATCATTAACTCATACCCTCTGAAACTGTAGGCCCGATTAGAAACTTTCCTTTACAAGATGCCTTGGTTGGTGTTTTATCACAGCAACAGAAAAGTGACTAAGCCATCAAGACATTCAGTTTCATTGTTGCTACTTGTTTGTTGGCCAACCTGTGAGCTTAGGCCTTTATTACATACAATACCTGTGAGCCTCAAGGAAGAGGCCTTACCTTTTTCGTGGCATTCCCGTGAATGTGCGTCGAAGCACAAGAATTCCTAATAAGAGGCAATGGTGTGGATGGGCTCTCAGCCTCTTCTGCATCTTCCTTTGGGACCTCAAAAGGCTGGAGCTACAGTGCGGCTGGAAGGGTGTCTGCCTAGCAAGCCCGAAGCCCTAGGTTCTGCCTTAGTGTCCCACAAATTAGGCCTGGTAGTGCATAGCTGTAATCCTAGAACTTGGTCAATAGAGGCAGGAGACTCCAATTAGTCAGCCTTGAATATTGAGGCAGTTTAAGGTCAGCCTGAGTTACTGGAGACTGTCTAAAAACTGTAACAATAAAAAAAAGTTAAGGAATAACTGACAGTTTCTGAGATACATAATGCTTTTACCCTACATATGTTCGCACCTTTAAAAAATTTAGCATGTATGTTGTATGTTGGGGCAGGATGCATGCAAGTGGCACAGTGCATATATGAAGGTCAGAGGACAACTTGAGAGCCAGTTTTCTCCTTCCAATGTGTGGTCCTGGGGACCAATTTATCCCGAGCCATCATTCCAGGCATGTCCCCACGGCTTTGTTTAGAGCAGCCTCAGAGTATGTACCCGAGGTCCACACGGGGACCTTGATTTTACCATCCTTGCCAGAAAACCAGTGCCTGACACACTAAAATACAGACTTACGCTGTGCCCAGCCAAACATTGCTCTCACAGGCCAACAGACACTTCCCAGGCAAGCCATGTTCTCATTCCTGATAGCCTTCCCTCACAAGCCTGCCTTGCCCTAGGCAGAGTCTCCAGGCCTCTAACTAAACCCAGGCTTGGATCAGAGGGGTCTTTAAGCATTGTCTTCATACCAGCCTTGCCGTGTGACTCTGGATCAGGCACTGAATGTCCTTCAGTCTCTCTGAATGCAGACTCAAGGACAAGGTCTGATCATGAAGTACTGCCCAGATCCCGGTGAAGATTAAAGGGACCTTGCATCTCACCTTAGCCCATGTTCTCTAGAAAGCAAAGCCTGGGGCAGCGCCACACTGCATTGCTGGCCTCTAAGGGAGCAGGGGGGGGGGGGAAGAGTGAAGCTGGAGACAGGGAAAGAAAGCAGAGAACAAGAACATACCAGCAACCTGGCTGGGTCCAGAACGACACTCTGTTGATGTGATGACAACGTCTCTGATACAGGAGGCTAGGGACCTGGCTCAGATGATAAAGTGCTTGCCACGGAAACACGAGGGTCTGAGAGAGTTCAGACTCCCTAGTACCCACAAGAAGTAGCGAGGCACAGCCATATGCAGGTCCCATAATCCAAGCACAGGGTGGATGGGGAGTCTTGAGGTGAGCCAGAGACATGAGGATCCCGGGGCCTTGCTGGTCAAATTGATGAGCTACAGGTTCCGTGAGAGATCTTATCCAAAAAGTTAAGGTAGAGACTGATTGAGGAAGAATCTACCATCAGCCTCTGGCTTCCACAGGCGCATGCAGCAGGTCCATATACCTGCAGACACATGCCTGCACACACACACACACACACACACACACACACACACACACACACACATGTTGTGGGTTGGTTCTCATGCTTTGAATCAATCTGGGCCCCCAAATCGGGAATCTGCATGTCCAAATGCTGAGGGTCGGTCCTTGTCCCCAGTAGGTTTTGATTGATCAAAAAAGAGCCAATGGCCAATGGCTGGGCAGATAGACTGAGGTGGGACTTTGAGATTTTTGCAGGCTGGGAACTGGAAGAGAATAAGGAGGCAGAGATTGCCATGACAGGGAAGAAGAAATACCGGACCTTAAAGGTCCACGGACATGTGAAAATCAGGGTAAGTAGGCACAGGCCACTTCCCCAATTGTGTTTGGGGTAGCAGAGATGAAATATAAATTTTAAAACATGTTAACTCAGGAGTACTGGAAGGGAGTGTTTGCAAGTAGTGGAAAGGACTAGAAACACCTAGCTATTAAGCTAGTCACAGCATATCAAAATTAAGCTAACCTGTATGTGTCTTTCTTTTGAGAATCCAGAGAGCTCGTAGGCAGGTGCAGTGAGCGAGTGCAAACTGCCAAGAGCAAAGTGGTTACCTAGTGCACTGCTAYACACACACACAGACACACATGCACACACACACATACACACATACACACACACATACACAGACACACATAGACACACACACATACACACACACATACACACACATAGACACACACACATACACACAGATACATACACACACAGACACACATGCACACACACAGACACACAGACACACATGCACACATGCACACATACACACACACANACACACACACACACACACACACACACACACACACACACACACACACACAGACATAGCATACAGTAACTGTTTCTTGGATACCAGGTAGGAGAACTTATCCCTAGTCTCCAGGACTCTGTCTACCAGAGGATGCTCCGCGGGGGTGTTTCCTCCATACCTCCTGTTTGCACAGACAGATCCCAAGTGAGTCTGACCGTCATCAGAAAAGTCATAATCTAGGAGGCATATGTCAGCAGTGCAGATAAGAGAGTAAATGTTCTAGGGTCCTACCCACATCCCTGAAGTCAGAGGCACACAGTTGGCCTGCAGTAGAATGTGGAGCAGGGGAATCGCAAACATCTAAGATCCGGGAGACAAAGCAGGGCAAGATCTGCCGTGAAATACAAGGAGTGTCTCCACCACTCCTCCTGCGCCTGCTTCTGTGTCTTGATTCCTGTAATGTCTAGCTTTGTGCTATAATTTTGGGACTCATTCATTTTGTGGTTATGGAAATATTCTAATATAACCTTTTATTAATTCTTGGAGAATTGTCAACGTTCTTAGAACAGATTCTGATCATATCCATACACCTTCTCAACACAATTCCTCTCTATAACTCCATCAGGACATACCTCCCTCCCATGCCTTCCAACTTTGAGTTGAGTAGACCACTGAGTTCATACAGGCCTGGGTGTGGGCCGTCGCTGGGGCATCACTGACTTAGCAGGGCCACACCCTTAAATATGATTGATTCTCCTTCTAGCAGCCGTTGACTGTCAGCTAGGGACGGGGGTGGGGGGGTGGGGGGACTCGGGAGCGGCTGCTCTGTGACCCGTGCTGAAATGCTGACTGGTTTAACCTTGTGCAGCTCCTGCTGTGTGATCATCATTCCTGTCACAGGGCCTCACTTCTTATGAAAAGGGGCCTCACTTTCCTCTGCAAAGAGCAATGTTCCCCCAGTCTCTGAGAAGACCTAAGCTGAATGAACCTGCTCATCGGCCCCAGCTCCCTAGAACAGCCACCAAGTGGTGGCTCTCTTCTTGCTCCTCATCCCTGAGAGCCACCATAGTTCTGCTTGGCTCACCAGGCACAGAAAGCTGGGATGCCATCCGGGTGAGATCTGAGCCCTTGATTTGAACTGTGCTTAGGGGCTGTACTTTCTGCAACTGCTCATTTGTAAATTCTTGTCATTGGGCCAGAGGTGTGCCTGGGTTCCCAGAGAGTCCCTCCCTGTGCCTGTTCGGAAAAGAACTCAAGTCAGGTAGCTCTAGCTGTAGCATGCAAATAGGTGCAACTCACAGCATTTAGTGTGATGTTAACATTTACTTTGAGGCTTACTTAAAGCTAAATGTTGAATACATAAAGCAACAAATAGTTCCAAATTTAAAAATAAAAATGTGTATGGTAAACTGTCTCCTCCCTATTCTTAATTCCCTGTCCAGTAGAAAACCACTGGGTAGTTTTTTTGTCAATTCTTCAGAGGCATTGCATGCTCTTACAGAAAAGTGTGTATGAGAGCGCATGTGCTTATGCATGTATATGTGTGTCTTTTTTCTACTTCCAAGACCTTAATTTTTTTTCAAAGATTTATTCATTTGTATTTTCCCTATGCGAATGTCTGTACACTGGCATGGGCCTGGAGCCCACAGAGCCAGAAGAGGGCATCCGACCCCCTGAAATTGGGGTTAAGGATGCTTTTAAGCTGACATGTGGGTGCTGAGCACTGACCCTGTGTCCTCCAAAAGAGCAGCAAGCGTCTTTACCTGCTGAGCCGTCTCCCCAGCCCCTTTTAGCACTTTTAAACACCACTGGAGCTTATGATTCTGTCTCTTGTGTATTTAAGTGGGCAGTGCTTTCTGTTTAAGAGGTCCCTCCTTGTAGTTCATGGCTACCTGGGCGTCTGCTGAGCCAATGCACCATATCTACCTGGCCTTTCCCCATGGGTGGGTATTTAGGTCGTTTCATCCTTGGAGTTACAGAGAGTTCCCGCGATGAGCACACGAGGCGAAGCTTCCCGGGGGTGGGGGGAGTGCTTCTGCCATTTTAAGGGATGTCCCATTTGGAATCGGTACTGATTCACACTTCCACCAGGGATCTGGAAGTCTGCTCAGTTCTTTTCACACCACCCCTCTCAGTATGTGTTTAAATCTTTCACAGTCTGCTTGGTGAAAGATGCTATTTCAATGTGGCTTAATTTACTTGTAGGTTACTGCATCAAGCTTGGGTGTGTTTATGCCTCTGTTACCAACTGGAGATAAAGCTACTGGGGCTTTTACAGGTTGCAGGTCTTGTATCTTGATATGTAATTGCAGAGGTGAGAAGGGAAAACAAAAACCCGGGCTAATCCGCTTGTTGGTGCCTCTTTAGTTCTGAGAACACTGGGTAAACCTCACAGATGCTAAATAAACATTCCTCTCCTTTTATCTTTTGCTTTCTTTGGGGTGATATGGGGTCTAACTATGTCACCCAAACTGCCTGGAACATAATTATTGCAGTCCGACCTTGAATTCCAGAAATCCATATACCTCCTGAGTGCTAGGATTATAGTCCAACCCAAGAAGTACTTCTTTAAAAAAAAAAGTCATTACAGGAAAAGCAGGCATCCACATGTCACAGTGAGCATATGGAGGCCAGAGGATACCCGCAGAAACCAGTCCTGTTGAATGCAGGGCCACATGCTCTTTCCCGCTGTGTACCCCTGTGTAGCTGGCTTGGGAGTTTCCAGGGATTGGAGCTGGATGCAGATGTGTGTGCTACTTTCCCACATTAACACAGGTATTGAGGATCTGAACTCAGGTCCTCAGACTTGACCACAAAGTGCTTCACTGCTGAGCTCCCCAGCCCAAGAAGTAGTTCTTATGAGGGCAGACAGTTGGATACATGGATACATGGATGAATAGATTGATGGATAGGTGGATGGATGGATCAATCATGCTACTGATTCATGCTAAATGAATACATCAGTGTATTCATTTGTAGATCACAGAAAACTTCTCCTATTCCATCAAGTCCTTCCTTCCCATAGTCTAAAAGGACAGGGCACTAAGGGGCTGATGGTGGCACACTCATTACAAATGTCCGTTAAGGGATAGTGCTTCTCTCCCATGGAGATTTGACAAGAGCCTCCGGTCATATTTCATTCTGTGGAGTTCCCTGTGCTCATGGAGCCCCATAACTACCAGGCAATTGGGCCAAAGGATCAGCACCTGACACAAATGTGTCTTGGTTATAGGCTGACCAGCAAACCAAGATCTGTGAGGAATGGCTGGAAAAGATGGACCRAGCCCATCAGAACTGAGTACTGGACCTCTGAGAGTGGACATAGGGCTGAAGGTGGAATTTGGGTTCTAGCAACCTCATGGCTGTCGTGAGGAAGCATGAGCCAAGCATCAGGACTAGGGAGGCTTGAAATGAGCAAGGGAATCTGGATAGCAGAAAAGACACCCCAAGAGACACGCAAGCCATCTTGGAGAAACTGTTTGAGTTATTTGGTCTTCCAGTAGAGCCTCACGATTCCTGGAATGGATTTAGGATTCTATCTAGCTGGATTTCTACAGCTTCCTTGAACCTCCTTAAAAAATGAACATTTCTCTACCTGGGTTGCCTGAATTGGGTCTCTGTTTCTTGCTATCAAAAGATCACTAGCTGGGGATTAGTGAAATAGATTGCTCAGTGTTTAAGAGC
>BDUI01017345.1:5777-19477 GCA_002335545.1 Apodemus speciosus
AATACACCATGGACGTGAAGCCACCTTACAGTCCAGGCTGGAGGTTTTCACATCCTGAGAATGAATGCCTCTCTAGCTAAGTCAGCTCTTTAGGGTGAGGACTGGAGTAAGAAGAATTGATTTAACAAGCAGTGGAAACGATTCTTTATGCCTGTGTTACTCTTTACGCCCATCTTTCTCTACTATCACCATTTAATGAGCTTTAAAAACTACACATGAAACCTTTCCGTTTGATGTGTTAAATCCCCCCCTCTGCCTCTGCCCCAAGCTCCTGAAGACAGACAGCCCCTCAAGCACATCCCTCGTAAGGCAGGTGGCTGAACGCCTAAGCACTCTGGGAATCCTTTCAGGAATCTGTTGTCTTCAAGGCTGGTTTTGTGGAAAGTAAAGGCTTCGAAGGTGGTTGGAATGGCTTGGGGAGAGCTGAGGTGAAGATTCAGAGCTACCACATGCCTAAGCAACGGGAAAAACCGCACAGGRTCCTCYCCACAGACCCCAAAGGAAAGCTCTCCTGTCTAGGCAACAATACATGGGGCTTACGGTTTCCTTGTGGAAGAAGCAAGCGTCCAGGCTGAGCATCCTGCTGTTTCTATGGTGACACTCCATCCAGGGAAATGTGCCTCACCTCCTTACTGCCCAGGTACTCAGTRGCTTGGTTAGAATAATTTTCCTCCCGGCCCCAAGAAAAGTAAACCATCCTGGCAGAGACAGACCTTTGCTACTGAGCCTTCCCAAAAAGAGGGAATTGAGTGAACGTTTCCAAGCCGAATATTATAAAAGACTTTTAAGTTTAGCTTTGTTACACACCCAGAATCTATCTGATGCCTTTTTCCCCCTTTAAAAAAAAAAAGAAGTTAGCCTTGTTTTAAACTACACAATATTTACAGTTTGAAAGACCCAAGAGGCCTTTATCATTTGGGTAAGAGCTCAGAGTGATTAAGTACCCAGACACAGATGAGGCTTTTGAAAAAGCCTTGGTTTTCATCCATGTGCTAAGGCCTGCTTTTAACAAACAAATTGCTATTACAAACCTTTGAAATATAAAATTAAAATGTCTTTAAAAATTTTTCCCATGAATTTTTTTTTTGCATTCAGCAAGTTAAAAAAGACTATACTTTCTAAATAGAGATGGAACCAAAAGAAGAAATGAAGGAAGCGTGTTCCTCTACTTCACCCAGAAGCGGGGCTCATTGATATGATGTCCTACCTACCTAGGCGTGGTGGTAAACCATGAGAAGCAGGGTCTTTACCGCGCGGCTAGATAACCATCTGAAGACTCCTCCAGACTCTGCCTTCAGTGTGCGTGCTTATTGCATGTTTTGGGTGGACCTGTAAGGCATGGGGAAGGTGGCCTGCCACTTTTACACATTCGTGAATGGATTTGCACACAAGATATTTCCTTGAGAAATGTCATGTTCAGCACAAAAGGCATTAAAGCTTCTGTGTTACATTCAGAAGTATAACACAGGGTGGGGACAGGTACTTCTGAAAGCTTAAGGAAAGGGCTGCCCTCCTTCTGCACCAAATAGTAACTGCGTACTGTTGCATGCAGGGGTGTGTCCCACCTTGCCACTATTACTAGCTAAAAGAGCGCTTGGGGTCCTGACCTATAACTAAACTAGCCAGTTCTGAAGCTTGCTCCACAGACTGTGTAAGAAGCTACCACAAAACAAAGCAGAAAAGAAGAGAAAAGAAAAGAAAAGAAAAGAAAAGAAAAGAAAAGAAAAGAAAAGAAAGGAAAAGAAAGGCCTATAAACTGGGTAAGAAGTTCACAAACCAGAAATGCAATACATTTGTTCCCTGGGAAATAACAACAGGAATTTATGTTAGGTTTTTTTATTCCTAAGCTCTGGTAATCATTTTGTAATTAAGAAAAATTACTGACAACATAGAAGACCTCAACACTTAGGAAGGAAGGCTTGTGGCCCCTCATAAAGGAAGAGCCTACAGTGCCCGTCTCGGCCATCTAGGRCTTCTTTTCCCAGGCTCCTTCGAGTTTGTCTGGCAGTACACGTCAACAAATGCTGGCGATCCTTCAAGAAAGTGACTTAAAATGTGATACACAATTAGCCTCTAATGCCTTTTCAACCTGTGCCCTAATTTTATGGAAACAAATTAAGCCACGGGATAAATGTACTGCCCAAAATATCCCACGGCACACATGCTTCAGTCAAAAGCTGCAGGATGTTGTGAAGACGCCACATAGAATCCCTTGCCACCTGTCTGTGCACCCTCATGCCTTTCTAGGGACAGGACTGAACACCGGGTAACACTGTCCAGCAGCTGTCCCATGCTGGCTGTCAGAATCCAAGCCTTCCTCGCTCYCATTACAACAAAAGGATCTTAGAAGAGGGAAGGAAAAGGCCAGAAAAATTTTTGGAGAGCTAAGTATTTAAACTCACACCAGTGTAGGATCTTGCTTTGACTTTACTACACTCTCTGGTCTAGTTTAGGCACTTTGAAGGAACCACTCTTCAAAATGGTGAGGATGCTGTAATCTTCCAGCAGTTCATCATTAGTACTGTTGTTAAAATGTTAAAACTCGGTTCACACACACACACACTCTTTTTATACCTGAATTGTAAATTAAATTTTCAAAAGAAAAATTCAAGCTAAGGAACCGAGAAAGAAAGGAAAAAGCTGCAGATAAGTTACTATGCTATACTGATCTTACACCAATAGGAGAAAAGAGCCAAGCAGCGTCTAACTCTGCTCTGCTGTAAGACAAAAAGGTAATTATATGGCTGGATACATGGCTCCTTGCTTAGTGTCTTACATACAGTAGCTGTTCAGTAATCAGTAGGAYGAGCACATCGAAGACTAGGTGGACATCGGTCAAAGGAACCTAACAGTCAGTCAGCAATGGCAAACTTAACAGATGAAGAACAAGATGACGGAAATCATTTCAGTGGCTGGTAACGTTTTAAGATTTTATAATCTGATTTTAAAGGTACCCATCTCTTATCTCGTTCTATTTCAAAATTGAATAGATATATTCAATTAAAGGATATATTATCCATGATTGCATATAATATATCCAATTAGCCTCTGTATGCTTGACCATGTAACATGGTCCTGCAGACTAATAGACACGACTGAGCACAAAGCTCTCCGGGCCTTCAATATCAGTCTGAAGACTGAATTCCGTCACCTTCAGCCAAGGGTAAGGCCACTGAAATGTAACTCCAGCCATACCTGTCAACTACAGCTTCCTGCAGACTTACTRGCCAGGAGAGTTGAAGATTAAAAACTGTGGCTTATCGCTGTCAGCCCCTCAGAACCATCACCAAATCAGAGAAACTTGCCAATGTGACTTCTTAGCATCGGTTCCCATATATATAGTTGCCTGACGCATTAGGCTAAGTGGTTTTCTGACTGCCAGCACTTACAGTGGGGTTTATGAATGGAAGCAGCCTAAGGCCACTCTGGACAGCTATGTAGCCCCAGACTTTCTCCCTGGGCTATTTATAGAACGTGTATGGCCAGTGGAAAAAAGATCATGTTTATTTTTACGAGCCAGTCATGACATGAAGGAGTCTGTACTTCCTCTCTGGGAAGGTCATCTTCTTCACCTGAGTGGCAAGCTGGGGAGGAAGAAAGGGTCTCCCTGTAGCCAACTAAACCTGAGCCTTGGCCAGCCAGCCCCAGAGGCAACCCATGGAGCGAGAGGCACAGACATCAGTCATTTCCCAGGCACCCTTCCAAGGGGGGGGGGGCGGTGCTGCTCCTGGAGATACCACCTAGGTTATGACTACAAATGAAAAGAAAATTGCATTTTATAATTTGCTTCAAGATTTGACTGCCAAATAGATTGTATGAAGATAGTGGAGTGACTTCTTATTTATAATTTGTCAGATATTTTGAACTGTTAGATGCAATCAAATCTAATGGATGTGGTGAAATGGAGAACATGGAAAAGTATTTTTTTTAGAGTTTTATTCTGATGGGTACATTACTCCTGAAATGTGTAATAAGCCCGGTTAGCTCCGTGCAAATAGACCGAGTAAATATTTGCTCTAAAATGGCATTATCTGCCGTCACAGAAATAATGTAGTCCAGCCAGTACCATGTAGTTAAACCATGATCTTGAATGGTGTATGTGGTGTATCTGCGAATGGGAAGGAAAGCTAACACTCTTTTCAATTAGAATGCCCCATTGCTAATGCTAGTGGCACAGGGGTTGTGTGTGGCGGGTGTCAGGAGGAGAGGGGAGGTGAATCCTCCTTTTGCCTGGAGCACACTGAGTAGGGAGATCTTGCCTGGGAAAGCGGGTCATCTCACTGGCTCATGCATCATAATCACTGGAAAATGATACGGGTATGATTTTATCCTCAAGTGGCCTCTGCTTAAAGACAAAGACACACAGCTAGAGAGGACCCAGAAGATCTCCAACAAAACCTAAAATGACAATTTCTGGGTTTTAGTTCCTGTTCTCACGTTCATAGAGTCTTTCAGATGTCTCTCTCTTGAGAGGTCCTTCCAAGGGGGGGGGGGCGTTGTCCCAATTCAACAATAACAACAATGAAAATCTTACAAAATATTCCTTAACCTGTTTTCTTTAGTTTATGAATGAACATTCTTTAAGACTCTACAAGAAGTAGCAGTGACATGCAAGTAAGTGTATTGGCTACATCCTGATTTCTACAGTTCTCCTTGAACATAAGTGCTGAATTCAGTATTAGTGGTAAACACACACTAACAACCTCTGTAGCCAAACAGAAATCTCCTTGCATTTTGCAAAGGGTAAGACATTGACATTCATCAGGGGTCATGCAAAGTATATTTTAAAATCCCATTAAGAAGTCCTAAATTCACAATAAGGTCTCTCTCTCTCTCTCTCTCTCTCTCTCTCTCTCTCTCTCTCTCTCTCTCTCTCACACACACACACACACACACACACACACACACACACATTTAACTTCTGTATGCAAGTGAACACACTCAGGGCATTGGTTCCTCCAGGGAATTGTGCCAAGATTCTCTATTTACAAATACAGTAGCAATTAAAAGCATAAACAAAACACCAATCTTTTCAGGAGCACCACCCTACCAGTACTGAGGTAAGTGTTCACATACCCTATGTGCTGGCCTTCAATCATACCACTAAGCCGAGGCTCCCTGTTCATCAGTGTGGTTGCCTCTTAGCACGAAGGACTTACCAAGAAGTGTGTCAAATGTTTAAATGTCCTACTGTTAGAGTCACCACTGTAATGACAGGTTAACATTTATAGGAAATGTCTAACAACACTGGCTACTAGGGTCTTTAGAGAGTCTGGGGGCATGGTTCCTAACCCTTGAAGGATTTAGGGTGAATACCAATCCTTTCCACAGCCTGGCTTCAAATGAGACTTTGATGTTTCACTGGGCAGTTGTAGCCTTACTTAACTTGAAACTTTCAGTAATAAATAACAAGATCCCTGTTTTCATAATAGGACTTCCTCACCTCCTCCTGACTGCCTTTTAAAGGATATCCTTTAAGCGAGGAGACATGTGTCCCTGTCCTAACCTCCCAAGCACTGTGGTTTCAGTAGGGCCCCCAGCCGCCTCAGAGGGCTGACTTGTGCAGAAGCCAAATACTCTGTACACCTTTAAGCTATTTCTGGCCCCACTACAAACCTAAACCTACCCCCACCATCCCTCCCTCCTGTTCAACCACAATTTGCAGCAAAGTAGGAAAAGAATATGCTATTCTCCCAGTACATGAAGCTATGTTTGAGGACCAGTCATTTGGGCATTGCTTCAGAAGGCAGATTTATTTTAGTTGTAACTTAAGTCAGTAGAAAGGAAAGAATCAGAAAAAAAAAAAAAGGGGGGGGGGGGTTGGGGTTGGGGGAGACAAAAACCCAGGATGGGTTTTGTGGAATACATCAAAGTAAGTAGGAATTGGAGACCTATACAAACCACTGGAGCCTAACCAACAGTCTAATCAGAGTCCCTAAGTCGTCATTCACAGCTTTATCATGACACTCAGAGCCCTTCACAGAACACTGTTTAGAAATGTAGTCGAGAACACTCAAGCAGCCTGCTCTAAGGTCCAGTTCCCGTGTGCAATCCAGAGAAGGCTGCAAAACTCAAAACTACGCGACAAAGGAAATTCAGTGCATCTCACAGGCTTCGACAAATTACGGAAAAATCATTGAATATATTATCATTTAAATAACATCTGATACACATTTTGAAATAATTAACTTGTGTCCACATTCCATGCATTGTCTAGCGGGTTAAGCCCCCGGGTTTGTGTCTTTGTGCCCGTTTCCCAACAAAGAAAGCTCCACTCTTCAGATAGATCCAAGCATTGCTATACCTCAGTAGAAGTGGCCAGGGATTTGTGTTTACCCTCCTCACTGCATACCTGCCTTCACTAAGGGACACAGAAGACTGTTAGAAAAGCCAACTGCTTGGGGCTCTCTCTGTAATCACAATCCTCACTGTCTTTACAAAAATCCCTGCATATCATAGACAGTCCCTAATTTTCTTCCCGGAGACCCTCTTCCTTCTGTTCCATCCTCATCTCCCTCTTCCAAAGGCCAGGGGACTTGGGATTCCCCAGGGAACCTGTCCCTTGTGGCCTGCAGCACCCTCTTCTAGCAAAGAAGGAAACAAAACTCGAAAACAAACCAACAATAACAACAACAACAGAAATTCCACGCAAACAGGTGGGCAAACCATAGCCTCCTCCGGGAGGGGCGGAGGCTCACTTTTTACTGCAGAATTCGGTGCTGTTCAGGAACTTTCTGATGACCAGCCCCAGGCAAACCACCAACAGCAGCATGTAGCCCACTGTGCCCGAGAAGGTGGGGGCGGCAGGGGGTGCCTGGAGGAACTGGCGCAGGCCCTCTTCCACGTAGTACACCTGGTCGTAGATGCTGAGGAAGGTGAAGATGTGGAAGAGCTGGTGGCTGTGGCCGATGATGTCGAAGAGACCCGGCTGGATGCGCTCGGGGATCTTGCTCACGTTGAAGAAGGCGGCCACCACCAGCCAGAAGTAGCGGCGGTAGAAGTGCACGAAGAGTGTGGGGTTCTCGCCTCGCAGGTCGAAGAGCAAGCTCTCTAGCATAATGGGGCAGGCCATGCTGAGCGGCATGACGAAGACGAAGGTGCGCAGGGCGAACGGGTAGGAGCACCAGTCGGTGCGGCTCTTGCAGCAGGCCACGGTGCAGGCCACGGCCAGCACGAAGGCCACGGGCAGCACGAGCGCGCGGTAGACGGCGATCAGACGGGTGCAGTCCACGTGCCAGCCCAGGCGCTGCTGCACGTAYGGCGTCATGACCCTGGCGTCCAGCAGGCTCAGGCTGGGCAGCAGGTAGTAATAGTAGGCCACGGTGCTGCCGAAGCCATAGTAGCTGATGGAAGCGTAGTCCAGGTAGAAGAAAGCGGCGCGCAGGCGCAGCGACAGGCAGCTGAACACGTGCGCCGTGCAGCTCATGGCGAAGGTCAGCAGCACCCCCGACGCATAGCACCACAGCGGCAGCAGCCAGGGGTGGTGGAAGGGCACATCGCTGCCTCCCAGGAAGAAGAGGCGGCAGAACTTACTGAGGAACAGCAGCAGCGGGATGAAGTGCGTCCAGAAGTTGAGCGTCTCGTTGGTGGGCTTCAGCACCGAGGCCAGGCACTCCTGCGCGGTGCACGGCAGCCGCCGGTAGCCGGACAGGATGAAGCACTCCACGAAGTCATCGGGCACCTCGTCCCAGCGCAGCAGCGGCTTGGTTGTGGCCGCCGGCGGGCTCCGGGGGGCGGAGGCGGGATGCGAGCGCCGGGAGGTCGGGGCGGGCGGTCCCTTCGCGCCCGMGCCCCGCTGCTGCAGGCGCCGCGGCATGGTGCCCCGGGCTGAGCTAGGGCGCGCGCGAGGCCACCGCGGGCGCCGCTCGCCGTCGGAGCCTTTGTGCGCGCGCGCGCGCGCGGGATCGCGGCCGCAGGTTGGCTAAGCGGCCTCGGCTTGGAAGCGGGCTGCTCCGGGGGGGCTCGGCGCACCGGGCGGGAGGCTGCTGCTGCTGCTTCTGCTGCTGCTGCTACTGCGCGCGGCTTGCCGGCGGCGTCCTCGCCACGCTCGCGTCTCTCAGCGCGCGGCCGGCCGCGCTGCGGTGGCGGCGGTGGTGGTGGCGCGGCTGACTGCGGCGGCGGCGGCGCGGCGGTGACTGGGCATCGTGCGCGCGGGGCGGGCGGCGAGAGGCGGGATGTGCGCGAGGCGCTGGCGGGGGAGGGCGGCGCCGCGCAGGGCGGGGGCCCCCGGGGTTAGGGTGTCTGCGCCGCGGCGGGGGATGGAGGTGTCCCCTGTCTTGCGTCTCCTACCATCCCCCCTCACCCCCCCTTCTCGAGAGGGCTGCGGCCGCTGGGGCCGCCGCGTTAATGATTGATGCGGGGCCGGAGGCTGGCCGGAGACACGGCCGCCGGCGTCCAGGGCGAGAGGGTGGACAAGGGTGGGCGAAGGGGTTCGAAGCGCGACAGCCACGCCGGCGTTCTAGAGGACACTGGGGACCGGAGTTCGTGGGGGGCGGGGAGGGAGCCCGGGCTGGGCGGAGGGATGCTCTAACTGTAACCTGCCGAGGTGGCAGGGAAGGCACTGCGGTACCGGCTTAGAGACGGTGTCCGGATCCGAGCTTGGCGGTTGTCAGACAGCTGGTGCGGCTTCTCTGTCCTGCTCTCATCCGTGTGTGTGTGTGTGTGTGTGTGTGTGTGTGTGTGTGTGTGTGTGTGTGTGTTCGTGTGCGCGAGTGTTGCCCTCCTATTCAATCCAAGCCAAGCCTTAGTTTATCTCCTTAGTCTAGCGGACCTATTCAGGTGCGTCACTATCCTCCTCCTCTCTCTYTCTTTGTGGTGTCTAAAGGGACCTAAAGGGACAATTCCCAAGCTGGTCTTCAGCTCAGCTCACCAACAGGGAAGCCCCAGCTTACCCCTTTGTGGCTTTAACTAGGAATCTGATGAAGAGCTCAGAAGCGCTTGACAACRGATTTTTAAAGAACGGTTTCAGACGATGGTATGGGGACTCAGAGCTGCCTCTAAGGAACTGAGGACTTTATTAAAAAGGGATTCCCGAGCAGAGCTGCGCGGGAGCCTCRGGAGGATGCAGATGAGGGACRACTTTTAGAACAAACCTGAAAAGAGAGCTGATACCTTTCCTAGAGACTGTAGAATCTAGAATCGATGGTCTGGATAAACTTATGCATAATTAACCTTAGTACCTGGCAAGGCTAGTTTGGGTTTCTTCAAGCAAGGGGCCTGAAGAAAAGGAGACGTGAGGAGATCCACGGTTTGTGATGAGCAGCGGTGTAAAAAATGTCATAACCTAGACTTCCAAGATGGGGGTTCCCTGTGAAGTCTCAAATGCCCAGAGTGTTCTGTCCCCCAGTGATAGAGACTCCGGGTGTGGCTCCATCTGACTGGAGTCTTCACCTCGGTATCTATAACAAGATCCTACAGTTTTGAGGAGTTAGGCACTTGCTGTTTATAGCTTTAAAATATCTCAGGTACTCTTTTCCCATTTTGCAGTAAGGAAAATGGAGGCACCATGGCCACGGTGAGCATACTCAGGTGGTGGATGGGRACGCAGGCAGGTGGCTTTTAGACTCCATGTATAAAACTAGAATGCCCAGTCACTTCCTTCACTCAGAAGATTTTCTTTTAAAATTTTATTTCATGTTCATTTTAAAATTGAAATTGCCACCTCCATCACTAAATCAAACCCCGTAAGGAAGTTAAAGATTTTCTTCAACGATCTGAGATATAGATACGTTATTTATAACTAGACTGTCATTTTGCATTGTAAATGTTTAGGATTAATCAAGTCTTTTTGGAAGTTTCAATCTTTGAAATAGTTTCCACTCATTGATTTTGCAAACTCTTGCACAACCGGGCCAAAGGTGCATGTTAGTGTTATATCTTTCTGACCTATCACATATTTTTGGCTAGTGGGTTTGCAATGAATTTAGGTTTTGTTGAAGTTATTTAACTGGTCATTTCTTTGTCTCTTTTTCCCTTTTAGTTTTTTCCCAGTTTTAAAATTGAACTATGGCTTCCTTTAACACATGGAGAGGGACCCAAGGAAATCTGTAAAACCGATTAGGAGTCAAGTGTTTAATTCNAGCCAAGCCTTAGTTTATCTCCTTAGTCTAGCGGACCTATTCAGGTGCGTCACTATCCTCCTCCTCTCTCTCTCTTTGTGGTGTCTAAAGGGACCTAAAGGGACAATTCCCAAGCTGGTCTTCAGCTCAGCTCACCAACAGGGAAGCCCCAGCTTACCCCTTTGTGGCTTTAACTAGGAATCTGATGAAGAGCTCAGAAGCGCTTGACAACRGATTTTTAAAGAACGGTTTCAGACGATGGTATGGGGACTCAGAGCTGCCTCTAAGGAACTGAGGACTTTATTAAAAAGGGATTCCCGAGCAGAGCTGCGCGGGAGCCTCRGGAGGATGCAGATGAGGGACRACTTTTAGAACAAACCTGAAAAGAGAGCTGATACCTTTCCTAGAGACTGTAGAATCTAGAATCGATGGTCTGGATAAACTTATGCATAATTAACCTTAGTACCTGGCAAGGCTAGTTTGGGTTTCTTCAAGCAAGGGGCCTGAAGAAAAGGAGACGTGAGGAGATCCACGGTTTGTGATGAGCAGCGGTGTAAAAAATGTCATAACCTAGACTTCCAAGATGGGGGTTCCCTGTGAAGTCTCAAATGCCCAGAGTGTTCTGTCCCCCAGTGATAGAGACTCCGGGTGTGGCTCCATCTGACTGGAGTCTTCACCTCGGTATCTATAACAAGATCCTACAGTTTTGAGGAGTTAGGCACTTGCTGTTTATAGCTTTAAAATATCTCAGGTACTCTTTTCCCATTTTGCAGTAAGGAAAATGGAGGCACCATGGCCACGGTGAGCATACTCAGGTGGTGGATGGGRACGCAGGCAGGTGGCTTTTAGACTCCATGTATAAAACTAGAATGCCCAGTCACTTCCTTCACTCAGAAGATTTTCTTTTAAAATTTTATTTCATGTTCATTTTAAAATTGAAATTGCCACCTCCATCACTAAATCAAACCCCGTAAGGAAGTTAAAGATTTTCTTCAACGATCTGAGATATAGATACGTTATTTATAACTAGACTGTCATTTTGCATTGTAAATGTTTAGGATTAATCAAGTCTTTTTGGAAGTTTCAATCTTTGAAATAGTTTCCACTCATTGATTTTGCAAACTCTTGCACAACCGGGCCAAAGGTGCATGTTAGTGTTATATCTTTCTGACCTATCACATATTTTTGGCTAGTGGGTTTGCAATGAATTTAGGTTTTGTTGAAGTTATTTAACTGGTCATTTCTTTGTCTCTTTTTCCCTTTTAGTTTTTTCCCAGTTTTAAAATTGAACTATGGCTTCCTTTAACACATGGAGAGGGACCCAAGGAAATCTGTAAAACCGATTAGGAGTCAAGTGTTTAATTCYGGTGGAGGAATGCTAAATCTGAACCCCAGGCAAATCAGAGAAACAGCTTGTTCATGTTCCCTTTGTTTCCCCACAAACCAGCTAAGCTGCTGTCTGGGAAGGGTGTTCATCATACTACAGTTCCCACATTTGCGACCCCTGGGTTGCATAAGCATCTCGCTTACATAATTGGGAGAAATTTCACAGATTTTCTTTCACATGCAGAACTAGATTTCTTTGAGACAAGGTCTCAGTATGGTAGCGCTCTCTGGCTTTGAACTTGCTATGTAGACCAGACTGGCCTTGAAATCCTAGAGTCTGCCTTGCCTCTGCCTCTGAATGCTGGCATTAAAGAAGAGCGCCACTGCGCACAGCCAGATTCTTATAAAGTCAAATGCCTTCAGAGCAGGAGGTAAGACTGACTGGGAGAAGAGGACCACTGAGGGAGGAGGGAGAGGAATGCCAAGGGGAGGAGATGGGTGGGCAGAGYCAAGCACAATGATACACATTTATGAAACTGTCACAGTGAAACATTATTTGGTTTAAAAAAAAAAAAAACCTTCAAAACAATGGGATTGACTGTAAATGACCGTTCAAATTTCTAGGTAGGTAAATAGTATATATCTTTCTGATTAAGACATAGAATTGGCGAGGCATGGTGATGCATGCCTTTAATACCAGCATGTGAGAGGCAGGGGCAGGGGGATCTCTGTGAGTTCAAGGYCAGCCCAGCGTACAGAGCAAAAGCCAGAACTGTTACACAGAGAAGCCCTGTCTTGAAAAAAAAAGAACAGAGGAGGGTATTCTAATAAAATACAGTGTTCTTTTACAACATCAATATTTTATAAAGTAAAAAAAAAGTTTGATGACGTTCTTTTCTTTCAGAAAGCGCTCTGATTTTTTCTCTCATATTCCTAACCCCACATAAGGAACGAAACCATTGGAAACCTGATGGAATGGACAGGGTGACCATTAACAAGGAACATGATACACAAATATGAAAATGTATACAAATCCCAAGAAGCACCTTCAAAACTGTCAAAACAAGAAGAAACGGGTTGCACTGCAAAAGGAAGGTGGCATTCAGGAAAGTTCTCTGGCCTGGGTCCTGACAGCTAGCCGCCCTCGCTATATCCTGATAGAGCCGGACAGAGGGGGATACATGAAATAGCAAAATGTATGTTTTGATTATCAAACAGAGCAGCCATGCCAAGTTTTCCTCAACTCCTAACAATCAATAGAGGCCCTCTAATTCTTACTCTTGAAATGTGAAACCTTTTCCCAGGTCCTGCAGGAGCTGGGCTGTGCGTTTGGCCTGTGGCAGTCCTGCTTCTTTTCAGAGGCCAGCTCTCAGCACTGGGCCTGGCCGTGCAGGCAGAATCAGTAGGCCAGCGGCTGTTCCGCGGGATATACTGTCTGTGAGGCATCTCGAGGGAACCCGGCTCTTTGCAGTGTTCTTGGTGGCCAAAAACCACCAGGAATGGCACTGGCAAGGCAATGCTGGCATCCAGAGGTCGAAACCAGTAAGGTCTCCACGACAGGCCAAGGGCTTTAGCGGGTGCAAATGCAGAAACTGTACATTGGGCTATTCCGGGTCTTGGGAATGGAACTATCTTTAACAGCTGTAGCAAACCAGATTCTCCCAATATGATTTTCTTTGGTCATGTGTCTTTCTATTGGGAATATATGACGCAAGCAAACAAAAAAACTTCTTCAGCAAATTCAGCCCACAGAAAAATAAGCCCTCTTATGATATACCTGTTTTCAGGGAGATTTTTCTTCCGTTCTGGAGGTTAAATCCAATGCCTTGCATATGCTAGGCACGTGCTGGGCYGTGGAAGCTCATCTCCAGCCCCTTCTTAACTTTATTTTGAGACAGTYGTAATTGCTCAGACTGTCTTCGGGTTCCCTCTGTAAGCTCAGGCACACCTTGAACTGTCAATCCTCCTGCTTCAGCCCTGAGAATTGCTGGAATTCCAGGCCTATATCATCGGGTTTGGGAGAAATKAYTTTGTTTTAGTTTCATTGGAGTCKCAAACCAACCAACAAAGCAAAACGTCATAGTGCACCTACCCCTTAACTGCCCCCAGAGAGTCTGCATGAGAATCCTCTCGGAGATTCAGGCTCAGCAGAGAGCTTCTGTTCTCCTAAAAATACAAAGAGCTTTGCTGTGTTTTCAGCCACTCTCTTCCCAGCCAGAGTCACAATAGAGTAAGAGGGTCTGAGCTCCCTAATGTCATGGAGAGTACCTGTGACATCCTCTGGGAAAAGCGCAGTGGGGAGAAAGGCTAGCTGGA
>BDUI01017348.1:17950-32612 GCA_002335545.1 Apodemus speciosus
GTGTGTGTGTGTGTGTGTGTGTGTGTGTGTGTGTGTGTGTTAACAGCCAGCATAAAGAGTCCCACACCTGCTCACCCTGACTTGACCATCAAAAGTCATGGCTGAGCCTGACTGCAGGCTGTGAGTGCCAGCCTGGCCTCTCAGGTGTGCCAGCCTGGCCTTGCAGGTCATAGGTTTGTTAGCCCAGCTTGTTGGCTGTTTTAAGTGAACTTTGACAGTTCAAAACAGTCAAACACAGGGTGGTGGGTAACACAGCAGACAGCTAAACTCCCGTGATTTATTTTTAAGCCAAAAGGAATTTGACTGGACTGATTTCATAGAAAAGGAGACTGCCAGCCTGTTTCTGTCACCTTTGCAGCCAGAAACAGGATTTGCAGACTGTCCCTGGCACAGATGGGTCACCAGGCGGCCTGGTTGTGGGTTTAGGGCATCAGCTCTCCTGCTGTGCTGTAGTGTAATAAAGCCTGGCCTGCCCAGACAGGTTGCCGTGTGGTCCGAGCCCCTTTCCTTGCTTGGCAGCTTTCTCGCTTCCTTCAGCAGGTAGACTGTGCCCGAGAGAGCTCACACTCTTCAGCCTGAGGAACCTCAGCAGTCCTTGCTGTCACTGCTGTCCCTGACCCATTGCCACACTTTTCTCGCCCTTGGCAGCCCAGGGGTGGGGTTGGAGGAGCTGCAGAGGGCTTGCTGGGAGACCTGTCATGGCGTAATTTTTCATTCTTTGAAGATGCTTCTAGTAACTGCTATATAATTCACCTGGGCTTACACTACATTGGAAGGGAGCTAATGAGATAGCTTGGGGTGGGTTTTCCACAGAGCTTGGCCCTCTTTGGGCGTGTGGTTGGTTTGTTCTTTTGGGTTCAGAGTTTATAGTATTTCATGTTGTGGTGGTTCT
The DNA here is from genome assembly GCA_002335545.1 of Apodemus speciosus. Classification (NCBI taxonomy): domain Eukaryota; kingdom Metazoa; phylum Chordata; class Mammalia; order Rodentia; family Muridae; genus Apodemus; species Apodemus speciosus. The sequence goes on from BDUI01017348.1 coordinate 18,843, forward strand.
GATCTTTCTTTGAATTCAGGCATAAGGATTCTAAATTCTAAGTAGTTGCTGGACTCTTTCCTTCCCTCATGCTCTCTTCAGCTGCCCTTTCATAAATATAAGGAAGTTCATTTCATTCATTCATTCATTTTGGTGTTTTGCCTGCATGTATGTCTGTGAGGGCGCCAGCTCCTCTGGAACTGGAGCTACAGACAGTTGTGAGCTGCTGTGTGGGGAACTGGGAATTGAACCCAGGTAAACTCAGGGGAGTTTATAAACAGAGTGCCAGTGCCAGTCAGTTTCCCATGGTGTGATGTTTAAAATGTGAGGTAATAATATAGTTGCACGATTACCAAAAGTGATCTAGAATGTTGCAGTGGGAAAAGGCTCGGCTGAACCGTCTGCTGGCACACGTTGCAGTATTAAAATGGGATTCTTTCGTTGCCTCGTGGTACTCACCCGTTTATCCTGCCACTGGGAGACCGAGACGGGGAGATCACCAGTTGGAGGCCGACTTAGGCTTTTTTGTCTGTTATAAAGGAGATTGTCTGAAATCTGTCCTAACTTACCAACCCCTGCTCACTTGTGTTATCTTTGTCCGTGTGTTGTATCTGTGTTCTCGAGTGCCTGAATAGCTTTAGGATACTCTTATGGTTGGAATTTCCAAAAAGGGATTCTGATACTGCCTGGCTCTGGCCTGCAGTTTCTGTGAGGCCAGGCAGGCTGAGCGGAGGTCATACATAGACTTGGTGTCAGCAGGGTCTAGTTTCTTGTCGTGTATTTCTTGTCAGTTTGTGGGGAGCCGGGCAGATCAAAGAAAGGCCTGTTGCTTGCTCCAGAGGATCAAAGCCTCCTCTAGAGAGGCCCAGTGCCTGGCTTGGTCCCTGCTAGCACCGTGGCAGAGTGGCTGTGTTCCCACTTGGCCCAGCACGCTAGAGAATCATGTCTCCAGGCTTCACAGCTTGCAGGCTGGGAACCGTGGCAGACCTGACAGCGCGATTGAACATTGTTGCAAATTGGGTCATGCCGTTCCCATCATTCCTCTAGGATAGGCAAAGTGTCAAGGGTTCTTCAGGGTTCTGCACCTGTGCGAGAGTATATCCCAAAAGGCCACTCAGCCGTGGGTCAGTACAACGTGGCGAGGGAGACCCTTGGTGCTGTTGCTGTGACACGGCAGACGAGGCTGTGAGGGAGAGGAGACTGGAAGGGGCACAGTGCTGCAGGCGGTCCACAGCCAGCATCGGGGATAGAGGGGTGAGCAGCTGAGGACGGTCACCCCCCCCCTTCTTTCCCAAGTCATCCACCACATGCTCCCTGCAAGGTGTGCTGTTTGACTGAAGAAAGGCACCTCCAGAACAGATGTGGCACTCTGGCAAAGTCTCCTCCTGGGTATGCTTTTGAAGAGGACCCCCCCCCCCATGTGAGCCTGCTCCTGCAGGCGTCCACTGCAGAACAGTTTAGACAGACTATCGGGATAGGCACTGTCTTCAGTGTCTCCAGATACTAAACCCCCAAGTCTTCCCCGTAGCCGCCGCTGGAGTCAGTACTCTCAGACTGAAATTTGACCTTACGTTTTTCTGCTTTTCTCTGGCCATGTTAGCCCAGATTCTCCAACTGGACTCTGTCCTAGGCCATTGTCCTTGGAATAATGGGTCATTCAGATCGGTTCCAGGAACTTACTTTTCCCCCCAATCCACTAATGGCTCTCCTACGCTGTCCACCCTCACCCAACCAGTTAGCGTTGTATCATTTAAAGCCTATGCACTCTTGTTTCCAGCTTTCCCCTACTTAGAAAACTGGAGCTCCCCGCTTTCTGAAAAGCATCTTAGTTAACACGCAGAGTGAGTGATTCTTGTATTCTCYAGGAACCAGGCCTGATGTTAGAATCCAGAATGCTGTGACTTGAATTTTATTCCTGCTGTGTAGCATTAAATGTGTGTGTACAGTTACCACGGGGTGCATTCCAGCATCTGCTGTGCTTCAGACCTGGGTCCTTGTGCCTTCTGGGCACATCACGTGTTCTGGGTGCTGCTGCTGACCGGCTAGCCTGTTCGCACTCCGCCGGACGTGGGAGGCAGTGGACACTGGGTATTTAGTTAGCGTTTTCATTTAGCTGCTGATGTTTTAGAAAATCTTGCTCTTCCAAGTTTCTCTCGAAATACTATTCATCCCATGCCCAACCCTTTCCTTAGAGGTTTGGCAATACTTGGAAATGGTTTTGAAGGTTTTTAGAAGAACTGGAGGCTCGGTGACTGATTCGGTGTAAAACAGTGCAACTATATTTGCAGTATAGCTAAACACATGATTGCGAATTAGATAACCATAAATTAAAGTTATATTAAATTTGACTGAATTGTTTGTTTTGAGACAGGGTCTCATTTTGAAGGCCCAGCTGACCTGGAACTATGATTAGCCCAGGCTAGCCTCAAATCAGTCTGTCTTGCCTCAAATGTGTGCACTTCCACACTCAGCCCAGCATTAATCCCGAGTCTAAGGATGAACATCGTGTCTCGCTACTGTGATCAGTTTGCTATTTTTAATGCTAAATTGACTTGCTCACTTGCTAGTGGCTTACAATCCACATTTACAAAAATGTATTTATTATGACCTTTTGGTGTGTGTGTGCTCCAAAGGGGAGAGATTTCCAGAACAGTTTATTCAAGCAGTACCACTGGCTGCCTTCTGTTTGGAGCTGACTTGACTGGTTGGAGGACATGATGTTTAATATTTTAATTTTTTACTGTGGACAATGAAGGTGACAAGTAATTTTAAGCAGGGAGCAGAGACAGATAGGGGAGTATAGGTGAGTGGGGGAAGGAGGGTAAGAGGACCAGCAAGATAAGAGATAGYGGGGAAGGGTGGGTGGGTGTGTATGTGTTTGTGTCTGTGTATCTCTACATGTGTGTCTGTGTTCTTTGAATGTATGTCTGTGTGTTTATGTGCGTATATGTATGTGTGTATGTGTCTGTGTATCTATGTGTGTGTCTGCGTGTGTATCTGTGTATATGTGTATGTGTTTGTGTATCTTTGTGTGTGTCTGTGTGTATATGTGTGTCTGTTTATGTGTCTGTGTGTATGTGTTTGTATATCTTTGTGTGTGTCTGTGTGTATATGTGTGTCTGTTTATGTGTCTGTGTGTGTCTGTATGTGTCTGTGCGTGCGCTCGAACACATGTAAAAATGCCATAACAGCATCGTGGGGAAGGCTTGGGCTAGCAAGATGGCTCTGCAGCTAAAGGTACTTGGCGCCAAGTATGACAACCTCAGTCTGGGCCCTATGGACCCATGTGGTAGAAATTATGTTGTGTATAATATATAATATATGTAGCCTAAGAATATAATATATACAACATATATTATATACAATATTATATCTGGTGACAAACAAGGACACAGCTCCTCTGCTGCTGTCTTGAGTGTCGTTTCCTGTGGGGATGGGTGTCTGCCACCTTTGAATCCAGTTCTTCTTTCACAATGAGGTTCAGCACCACAGGGAGGGTTTCTATGGAACTGAGAAAAGAAGTTCAGGAAACTGGGACTTGGGGTATCTTTTTAATGGGAATTCACAGGACGCGTCGCTATTCTGATTTTCAGTTCTAGCACATCAGTTGCCTGGAGAAGTGGGGAGCAGTTTCGGTTTTGCACGAGGAATTCAGTCTTTCCCTTTGCACCTTTGAAAATGGCTTGTCTTGCTCTTTTAGGAAAATGCGTATAAGAAGTATTTTGAGTAGACAGTAATCAATGTCTCCTTTCTCTTTAATAGGTTTTAAAATGGAACATTTCGATGCGTCACTCAGTACCTATTTCAGAGCGTTACTGGGCCCCCGAGGTAAGGTGGCTTCTGGTTTAGCTCAACATCTGTGGCTCCCCTCCCATCTCTTTATAGCCTCTTGTAAATAATGCATGAGATCTTGGAAAATGTTTTCTGTGATGAGATCAAAACTTTTATCTCCAGTAACAAGGGACCTTGTGAAATTCTCTGTTAGTTGTATGCTATCTCCTGGCTCTTGGGACAGACTCCGTGGCTGTGGACATCTTTCTGCCAGCCTCAGTTTCCATACTTGCAGCCTGTGAACTCCAGTGACTTAACAGTGGTTGATGGTGGTATGCTGTTCTTAAATTTTGACTCTCTAGAGGAAACGAAGCCCATGCATTCCAAACCCACTTAGTCTGAGGACAAGATGCTCTCTCCCTTGCAAAGTTCCAAGGGCTTCTTTTCTCTAAAAGCTGGGTCTTTGCCTATTGCCCAGGCTGGCTCTGAACCCCTTAGATCCTCCTCATGCCTCAGCTACCCAAGTGCAAGACTCTTTTATAAGTGTCAGTGCAGCACCGCAGCCAAATGGAAGTGTGTGCATTCCGTGCTGGGCCTGGAACCCAAGGCGTCACGTGTGCTGGGGGATGTGCTCTGATGTGAGCTGTAATGTAATGAGCCCATAGGTCTTTACTCTCATTTTTAAACTTAGTATTTTAAAAATCATGTTATATTCGACATGTGTTAATTGTACAAAATAATGGGCTTCATTTTGACATTCCCATGTCTACAGAATATACTCGGTTCTCCCTGTTACCTTCTCCGTCGCCCTCCCCGTCACCCGTCCCCTTCTATCTCTCTAATGGTGCTTTAAGGATTTTTCTGTTTTTTTTTTTTTTTTTTAAAAACCAGGCTGGCCTTGAACCCAAGGTCCACCTGCCTCCGCCTCCCAAGTGCTAAGAGTAAAGGTGCGCACCACCACTGCCTTTTTTATTATTCATAAATCATTTCACATCATGTCATATGCTTGAAATTCCTTGGTATGCTGCTGCTAGTAGCTATCCATGGCCTTTTGGTAGTATCTGGATACTTTCTTTACCAAAGAAATTTTTGAGGGGTTCGTAGAAATGTATATAAAGTTTCCATCACTGACAAAATAACCAAGAAAATCACCTTAATGGAGGAAAGCTTTATTTTGGCTTCTGGGTTCAGAGGGCCCAGTGCGTGGTCTCTTGGCCCTTTTCTTTCTGGGCCTGAGACAAGGCTGGCTATTGTTGGAAGAGCAGGGCAGGGTAAAGCTGGGCCTCGGAGCACATAAGGAGAGCRACAAGAATAAGATTCTCCCGCCAGGCCCCGCCTTCTGTGGTTTTCAGCATCTCTATATCCAGTCAAGGATGAACTGACTGACAGATTCACCCATTAGAGCTGTCGGAGACCTCACGGTCACGTCCCGCACAGCCCTAACGAGGCAGCTGCCTGTAACAGCTTCTTATCGGAACAGAGGACTCTCAGTTTCACTCATTCTTAAGATACAGAAGAAAACAGCAAAAGAGCTTCATCCCTCAGTGGGTCAGAGATGAAAGGCACTTGATACCCTCTGCCGTAAGAGTCGGGGTGTCGGGCGTCTGACCTGGTGCAGCTGCTTTGCCTCTGYGTTAGGAAAGATGCACTAGCCTGGAGCAGTTATCCCACAGTGATTCTTGATCGTAAAGCAAAGATAGGCGGAGGATGCCCTTCTGAGACTTGTAAGGACCAGGCACCAGCTACTTGCCCATCCAGAAGGAACAGCTTAGACTAGAGGGTGGTCAGTTGAAAGAACAAGTAACATCGGCAGTGCTGGCTCAAGCCTGCAATCCCAGCACCCAGGAAGCTGAAGGGGAAAGGAAATCACACGTTTGAGAGTAGCACAAATGATGTGACAAGCTCTGAGCCCTTCCGAGCTATAAGGTGAGAGACAGAAAAGGAACATCTGTTTGTGTTGAAATGGTGCTTTCATACTTGGCTATAAAGAGTCAGAAAATTCAGCTTTTCATTGTCTGAAGTAATAAAAGTGCTTATTTCGCAAGGAAGAGCAGCCATCTCAAGGGCACTGTGGTAGTAACCGAGAAAGAACCCTGTTCTTTGTATTTTTCCACTGTGCCATTCTCATCTGTCCTTAAGATGGCCACCTTCATGATTACAGCAGCTCAGGCCGTTCACCCGGCACAGGAAGAAGATATTTGTTCACTGCTTGAGCTTGAGATAAAAAGACAGCGTAGTGGTCCCAGCTATCCCCACATTTCCGTTTCTGCACTGAGAAACCACGCAGAGCAGTGAGCTGCTGTGATTACCTGGGTCCCAGGAGCACCTTCTCTGGGGCTAGGGTTGCGGGCAGCTGCTGTGGGTGCTCCTAGAGGGAGGATGGGTGCTTGTCGGAAATATGCAATGCAAAAGAGTAAGGTGCTGAGCTCAACTTTTAAGTAAAGGATATGGAAATTTTGTAGGTAAATATGTAGATTGATTTTGTAGATGCTAGCTGGTAAGTGATAACTTACTTTCTCAACATACACTGCTAAGGCCCAGAGCTGAGATCCAAGGGTCAGGTCTCTGGGGCCAGCCACTTCCCTGAAGGACTTGTGAGAACCAGCAGTGCCATCCGCCACAGTACTCTGGTGTAACTGGCAGGGAAGACACAGAGGCAGCGTCTCTTTCTGAAGCAAGAGACAGCAGGCTGTGGCAGACCGGCTGGAAGGGGCCAAGTGTCTGCACAGAAGGAAGGCTGCMGTGTAGTTCTCCAAAGGGAGCGGGTTCCTCCTCCCTGCGAGACCAGGGTAGGAGATGCGGGCGAGCAAGGCAGCCCAGCAGGGCACAGGCTGGAGGCTGCTTCCAGCGGGCACTTGGGTTTCTTCCCTTTCTTTGCCCTGCCAAGGAGGGAGGGTAAGAGTGGGGAGTCCTTTGAGTCAGGGTGCGTCCCAAGTTCCTGTAGTGCTCTAAATACAGCTCAGGGGTTCTCAACCCGTGGGTCAGGACCCTTTGCGATCAAATGACCTTTTCACAGGGGTCATCCTGCATTATCAGGTAACTTACAGTTCATAACAATAGCAAAATTACAAATATGAAGTAGCAACGAAAATACTTTTATGGTAGGGGGTCAGCACAACATGAGGAACGGTGTTAAAAGGTCGAAGCCCTGGGAAGGCGGAGAACCTCTGCCTTGCATAGCCCCCAGGCTGATCATGGCTGAGCCAATAGCGTTTCCTTTTTTTACTCGCTGGTCCTCAGTCAGGCCAGTCCCTCACCTGGCTCAAGGGCACATTGCTCTGCCTGTACATGCTGGGCGCTCACTGAGCTGGAAGGCTTTGGAATGCAAACCACCATCTCCCAATTTCACGTTAATTCAATAAACATAATAAACTTAGTGGGTAATTTGACTTTCTATTTTCTTTCAGATTCTTCGAGCATGTTTTTACTATTTTACTTAGCATAAACACAAGTAATAAATTATTCTAAACCTGTATCAAAAAGCTTTGCCTTGTTTGATGTATATTTGTATGTATTTTGCTTTGATCGTATTGCGCAGATTAAATGCAACATTAGCGTCGGGTGGCTTTGGAAGTGATTTCCCTTATGTGTACCCAATTGACGACTAAATGTCTTTCTTCTGATGCTTTTCAGATACAAGAGTCAAAGGATGGTTTCTTCTGGACAATTACATCCCTACGTTTGTCTGCTCTGTCATTTACTTACTCATTGTGTGGCTGGGGCCGAAATACATGAAGAGCAGGCAGCCGTTCTCCTGCCGAGGCATCCTGGTGGTGTATAACCTCGGACTCACCCTGCTGTCTCTCTACATGTTCTATGAGGTAGGTCAGTGACTGTAGGGTTTCCTTCCACCRAGCTGTGCCGGCCTGAGTTGYGTCCCTCCCTGAGGAGAGGCATCTGTTTTGCTCAGGAGAATGAGGGACAGTGAGTCTGTAGTGCATTTTAAGTAGGTTTTTAAACTGATCTTTAAAAACCAGATGTCTGTACAMATGTCCCCTGGAATGAGTTCTTGTTGCTCGTGTTTTGTGTAGCACACTCAGAACTAAGCTATAGCTTCAAACCCATTCTTACTCATGTAAAAGACAGGCTGGAAAAACAAAGGAAGGCTGAGAAGCAGCTCTGGGCGCATTTTATTATTAATAAATGCTCGCTTCTCGTGTGGAGGAGGAAGTGGGTGGAACATTGGTAAATTCTGTGGCAATTCAGCCTTTGTTCTGATCCGGTAACTCGTCAGATCTCACAAGTTCAGTTTCTAAAGTTTTGCTGTGCATATTCATTGTRCATGGTACCGTTGTGTGGGAGACACAAGTGTGCACTGTTGTGTATAAGCTGACTTTGGAAGCCAAGACACATGAATGGAAAGATCCTCATTTGGAATTTTACGGGTGTGTGTGAGTTTGGGCCCAATACATCTTTTTACATGGCTAGAATGTTAAAAATCAGATGTTTTGGCTCCAAAGGCAGATAATCAGAATCAACGTGTCAGTTCTCCCTCTTTTGCAAGGGATAATAATACACAGCCTGTGAAGCCTGGAAGACGGGGCGTTGTCCCCCACTTGTAAGCGCAATATGTCAGTGTCTTTGGGAAGGACTCTATTTTCTAGGCTCACATTAGCCTATTGCTAAATCCCCTTGTACAGAGAATTCCTATCTACGTACAAAATGGACGAATTCCGGTATTCTTAGTTAGGTGTTGTTGCAGCTTCAGTTCTCCAGGGGGTAGTAGAGAAAAGGATGGGGGAGGGGAGGAACGGCCGGTAGTGGTGACTTCCTGGCTCACACTGCTCAGGGATGTGAGCTAGTAGAAACTGCTGTGACCACTGGAGGATCCCTTCCAGCTGAAAGATGTGCTCATCCTGTCACAAGTGTGCCCTCAGCCCTGGTAGAGAAGGCGTGCCTGGAAGAGCAGCACTACCATTGCTTCTGGGTTTGACTCTCTAAGAAACGCTTATAATTAGTTTGGTTTTCTATTTTTTTATTTTTATTTTTTGGTCTTTTTGTTGTTGTTTTCTCTTCTTCTTCTTCTTCTTCTTCTTCTTCTTCTTCTTCTTCTTCTTCTTTTCTTTTTCTTCTTCTTCTTTTTTTTTTTTTTCTGTTCCTTTCTAACATGAAGGCCATCTCTACTCTAGGATGGAGATTGCAGGCCTGGAGGCCGGGGCAGTGCGTGTGCAGGACTCCTGGCCTGGTGCTGGGAGCTGCTCTCCTGCTCCAGGGACAGACTGCAGCAGCTGTCAGGTTCCAGAGCGAACTTCCCTCTCACTAATAGAACGATGACAAAGCCACTTCTCTAAGGAAGCTTCTGTAGAGTTTATAGACTTTTAATACTGTACGTAGTATACTTTAGAAAAAAATTAATTTAAGTTGATTGAATTTTAGAGAACCTAAGTGTGTGCCTTCAGTAATTCGTGCTTCACAAGCCCAACGAGATAGCTACAGTACCATTTAACTTTGTATACAGATATCTCCGAGGGAACGAGAAGAAAATTGCTGTATAAACTGGCAGTTTGTGCATCTGATTAGGGGCTTCCAGGCAGCCTGTATCAAGCACAGATTTCCCTCCGGCAGTGTGGTGCAAATGATAGAGTGCTTTGAAATATACAGAGGGAAATCCCACCCTTAACTCTTAAGCTTACAGGACCTGAAGAGCAGCACAACAGTCTTCAGATCTCTCCGGCTGCGGGAGAAGCCCCCAGCCCTTCAGTGCATCATGCATGGCATTTCTGTCCTCCCATGGACTCGCCAGTGACTGAAGTGTATCCTTGTCAAGTCTGAGGCTTCGTTTCAGTTCTTTTTTTCTGGAACTAGCACTTGCATTCTGTTAACTAGCAAGAGCCCTGTAGGGCAGCCTTGAAGCCCTACAGGCTACACTGAGGAGATCGTGAAGCCTTGGGGTCACACCAGTCTAGTTACCTTCCTGCCTTTGAGGCCATAAGAATTTTTTAAGCAAATATGTAGTCATTGGTATTTTTGTTTATTCGTTACAAATGTGCCTTGACATGTTCTGAATCGATACAAGGAAAAGCAATGGCCACATAAAGGAAACACAGAAGTCTTCTTAAACGAGGGGGACAGGAAATGAAAGGAGCCGCAGAGGCAGGAAGGGAGCGGGGTCAAACAACTAATCAATTTTGAAGATGACACAAGGCCAAAATGTAAAGGGAGTGCAGGTATATTTATAGCTGATGCACTGGGTCGGGAAAGGAGGCTGTGCTTGTAGATACCTCATGACCTTATGTTTATCTCCAGGAAAAGGCCAGACAGTCGTGAGTTTTCAGTGTGCTGAGATGTGAGATGTATTAGCTTGACGGTATTGGGCGTGTGAGGTTTCCCTCGTTGAGGTAGGCACTGTAGAAGAGAAGCATTTGCCTTAGTTACTGAGGATCGGGAAACCACTCYGACAGCTCAGGAGTCAGAGAGTGTGTCACCTGAGTAGTGACACTGTCTGTCAAATGACCCATGCCAGTCTTCTCAGTGAGAACCCCGTGGTGGTAAATTCTGAACATCAGCTTGCTTGTTGAACTAGGAAGCACTGAGGCCCTAGGTTCTGGGGCATGGGTGAGGCGTCCTCCTGGGTGTGTTTACAGAGAGGTTTATCTGGATGGCAACATCCCTTACCTGAAGAGAGAGAGTAGGGAAGGAGAAGGTCATACGAGTGATGGCCTTCCTCCTCTCTGACTCCAGAAAGAAGCAAGCCCTTCTGACCACCACAAGGGAACACATTCTCTGAACTGAGCCAGAATAAACCTCTCTGCCCCTCAGGTTGCCTTTTACAAGGTAAAAGGAACCAGTACAAACTGTTTCTGCACCAGCTGGACCTGCATTCCCTGTCTGCCCAGCAGCAAGTTATCAAAGCTACTTCTGATCCTTTGTTACAGTGTTACACAAGGTGTTCCTCTCAGGCAGCTGCTCCTCTCCAATGTGGAGCTGTTTTGATGTGTCTGCTCTTTTCCCATTATGCGTCTGACCTCTGAGGCCCTGCATGGAGAGGATCTAATTGTCTGGTTTGATGGAGTCCAAAGGGCATGCTAGTCTTGCTCAGTCTGTGCCTCACACACTGATCCTGGACTCTGCAGCGGCCGTCGGAGGCAGGCCCAGAGCTGTACAGGCCTTTGGTCACCACAGGGGGTGCTCCGATACTCTGGGCTCCCCTAGCCTGTCCTGCTCAGCTCTGTCTAAACCCACAGGCACTAGCTCTTTGATTCTTCTTCCCTGCCCCATCCCCAGCCTCTTCAGTATCTCTGTTCCAAAGTGAAGTGCCTTCGTGGTATTCTGTCAGCATCCCACTTCAGCTCAGTCCACACTCACAGACAGACAGACAGACAGATACCTGCAATGAAAGGTCCCCTCTACATCTCCTCAGTGTTATTTTGGTTGTTTGCACCAGAGAAGCTGTCCGTGTAAAGGACTAGGAAAAAGGTAAATATGAGAACCACATTTTAATACTATTTAACAATCAGACATAAGTTATAGGTTACAAATGATTACTTTTTGAGTATGTTTTTTCTCTAGTAGTTGTATGTAGAACCGTATGTTGTGAAAAATATGACCAAATTATCTTTTAAACATTGAGAACATTTAAAATTTTATTTTAAATTGTTTAAATTCAAGAAGACAGACCTAGTTTAGTATAAATCCAGACTTAATCGTTTCTCTCTTCCTGTACTGGGTTTGCATCACGCACGCTGCTATGCCTGGCTCTCCCAGGGGTCCCAGGGATCTGAACGCAGGTCCTCAAGTATATGTAGCAAGCTCTTTACCCACAAAGCCATCTCCTCATCTCCTGACTCAGCTTTTTACAGAACTGATACAGCTGAGCATGGAGGAGCCTGCGTGTCATAGCRGTCATCCTTGGCCTCATAGCAAGTGTGAGGCCAGCCCAAGACGAGGAAACCTGCCTCAAAACAAAACTTTAAAAAAATACCCTACAGCTACCCCCGTCCCAGGTCATGCTTATGAAATAATGATTTAGCTTACGCTAATTCTTTTTTTTACTTTAAAACAGAAGCRTTTGTTGAATGTCCCAGATAAGCATCCCATATTAGCGTTTCTGGGGTTTTGTGACATGACCGTCTTCCCCCCCAGCGTCTGAGAGGTTATAGAAGAACTTGAATACGGACTTCTAAAGAACAAGAATGGGGTAGGGCACAAATGCTTGGCCTTCCTGGTGGGTGCCGGCTGCGGTCGAGCTGGGTGTGCGCTGTGTGGATGTGGGTTCCACCCGGGTGGCTCCTCCTTTGTTCCCGTTGCCAAGAGCTCACACTGGTGTTTTCTTGAATTGTGCTTTGAAAATCTCGGTGTTTTGTTGGGAAGATGGGAGATGTGATGTTTCGACAGGCTGCTGACTGCGCTGAGCCTCCTGTCCTCTGTAATTAGGGGAGCTAAGCACCTCCCAAGGTACCTCGGGGCTCTGCCTTGCTTGGGGCTCCGATGTGCCCCAAAGCAGCTAGTTCCTTTGCAAGCATTATATTCCAAACTGTCTCCTTTTTCTTTTGGTTCAGGCTTTCCAAAATAGATAGTGTTATTGTGGGAAAACAGGATTTGGAGGAAAGTATTTTGTTTTCCAGAATACTTTGGAAAGAATTTTTGCTCTTTGTTTTCCTGCCTAAGGAGGGCGCAGAGAAGCTGACTCAACTGGAGAGACCAGTACTTGTAGGAAAGCTCTACTGGGTGTGTCCAGTCTCGTGACATTACAACAAGACATTGTCACCTACAAAGTTCACACCATGAAATCATCACCCACCCCCCATGAGAGAAAGTTTGAACGGTTTAAGTCTGTGGTTCTATGCTGTGGTTTCATAGCTGTCCTGGGGTGCACAATTGTAGGCTGGACATTCCTGGATCATTGCCCAAAATAGGTGAGACTTTGTTCCGTACAACTGAGGTTCCGTGCACAGAGCTCCTGAGAGATCGGAAGGAAATAGGAGTTAGTGTAAGTCAATGTAGCTGAGCGATCTCCTCAGGGATTGCACACAGTGGAGAGGGGCAGGGGAGAGTGCGGGCCAAGTCCCTCCTCCCTGCTCCCCACCCACCTCCAGAGGGAGGGAGGGAGGGAATGCTTTCTCCTGAGAGGAAGCCCTGGATCTCACGCCGCGGACCCTCGGACCTTTAGAACGTAACTTTCTACTGAAGTAATGAAGTATGTGGGAAGACTACAAGCCCCCACACACTGTCTCTGTCTCTGTCTCTGTCTCTGTCTCCATCTCCATCTGTCTGTCCCTTTCCTCCCCTTTCTCTCTTTTCTTTCTTTTGGATAGGATACCTCTATGTAGACCTGGCTGATCTGGAACAGATATCCTCCTGCCTCTGCTTCCCCGGGGCAGGGACGGAAAGGTCTGCAGCACCACCCACCACCCATCGTACAGGTTCTTGGCCAAAGCGAGGCTTTGCAAAGCAAGACTGCAGTAGGTTGGCTATAGAGTTTTAACCTATGCAGGAGACCCTGGCAGGGGCCCCTGCTTTTGCCCCAATTGTAGATTCCCAAGTATCGAGAGCAGAAATACCACAGTTTTGGCTAGAATCATATCAGACTTACATTGCACCTACTAAATGCTCTGCACCAGACTTCCTCATTTAATGGTTTGTTTCCGTGTTCCTGTCCCTTTCTGCAGAGGAAGTATGAACAGTTTAAAAAAAAAAACAAAAAAAACCCTTCAGCACAAGAGGGCAGGGGCTAGTACTTAGGATTCCAGGCATACCTGCTTCAGGTTAGCCTGTTTGCTCTGTGCTAAAGACTTGTCAAGTGTGCAGGTGCAGTCCTTATGACTTAAGCAAGGGAGGTGCCTTCAGCTTTGTCATTGTCGGAAGGCGACAAAGCCCTTCTGGAGAGYGTGGACGTGAACGTGTCTTCACAGGCTTCCTCGTTCCAGAGTGGCCAGCTACACTGCAGAGGGAATGGGTGCTTTTGACTTCAGAACAGCTTATGTTTAGTTGTAAGTCAGATACCTGCTAAGGAGATAGATGCAGGTGAAGGTCTTTTTCTCAGCATCCTTCATGGAGAAACTTGCCAACAGTTCAGAAACA
>BDUI01017350.1:15662-27983 GCA_002335545.1 Apodemus speciosus
AATCATTGCCAGATATCAAGGCTGGGTCTTTGGTGCTAGGACAATGCCTTTCTTTGGATACTGATGCTATGACCCCAGTTTCTTTTCTTTTTTTTCCTGGTTTTTCGAGATAGGGTTTCTCTGTATAGCCCTGGCTGTCCTGGAACTCAGTCTGTAGACCAGGCTGGCCTCGAACTCAGAAATCCGCCTGCCTCAGCCCCTCCCAAGTGCTGGGATTAAAGGCTTGCGCCACCACTGCCCAGCTATGACCCCGGTTTCTTAATTTCTTTTTCACATATTAGTTATTATCTTGGCTCATGACAGAAACTGAGTTCAAAGTAGGAAGGAAGGGTCAAGGCATCCTGCGCAGACCCACAGGCTCTCCTTGGCCTAACATGCTCCCCTTTCAGCTGCTCCAAACCCATGTCCATCTTTGCCAATGGAGAAGGCCTGAGACACTGCTCTCCCAGCTTCATGCCTCTAAGGTGTCAGATGTCTGGGTAAGTGAGCTTGGTGTCCTCTTCTGAGAACCGTGTATAATTCCAAGGTCAAGGCCAGTGACCTGGAGGTGAGATAAGGAATACTCTGAAGCCATCAGTAGAGGGATATACTGGTAGGGAGGAAGGACCCAGCCCTGATGGCCCATAACGGGGGGGGTTAGGTGGAGCAGATGACCTAGAGCTTTGAGGACCGAGCTGCTATCTGGAGAAGAGACTTGGAGAGGGAGCAGAAGGCTATAGTTGCCCTATATCTACCTGGAGCTGGGGGGTTCCTGAGTCCATGAGCTAGCGTACCACAGTGTGCTTCCTGTAAGACCACAGAAGATGAGCAAACCATGGAAGGATGCCAAATCAGTGGCCAACAGTTTGTTTTGTTTTGTTTTGTTTTTTCGAGACAGGGTTTCTCTGTGTAGCCCTGGCTGTCCTGGAACTCACTCTGTAGACCAGGCTGGCCTCAAACTCTGAAATCCGCCTGCCTCTGCCTCCCCAGTGCTGAGATTAAAGGCGTGCGCCATCACGCCAGGCTGTGGCCAACAGTTATGTATTTGCACATAGTTTGGATAGCTGTATTCTTGTATATTTGACGTATTTCTAATGATAGGAATCCAGTAGCTCCTGACTCCCAACCTGATGGAATTTACTTTTGCTTTTGAACCAGTATCTTGTCATATAGCTAGAGCTAGCCTTGAAATAGCATTTCTGCCTCTTCCTCTAAAATACTGTATTCCAGATGTCATACTGCCAGACTAGAGATTCCTTTACTTAACCAAAATCTTTCAAGAGATGTGTACTGGAAACAGCCATTTGTTATCCTGGGACAGCAGTAGACCTAAGGCCTATGGAGGCTTACCACGCTGCACTGGGCTCTGAGCTGCTCCCATCTGAGCCCAGACAGTCTGTGGGGACTCTGCAGGGAAGCAGGCTCCAGCTCTGGGGCTGGGTCCCATCCAAGTTAAGACACAGCARGACTGTGAAGATTCAAATAAGTTAGAAAGTTCTGTCTTTCACTATAGTGGGCACAGTGATTGAAGGCAACTAGAGTAGATGGGGACAGAGGTACACAGGTGACAAACAGAATATAAGGCTCCCAAACTTCCCAGTTGCAGCCTGCTTCACCTGCAGGTACCTCGGCAGAGATGGACTAGATTCCCAGTTTCCTGCCTCAGTGTTGCAAACCTCAGTCAGGTAGGCCTGGGGACCAGGTGGCTCTGTGCCATAGGTGTACTCTGTATGTACTGTCATCTGTGGTGTCTGTGGGCCTTCTGATTTGAGTCTTTGTCTTTCAGGGTGTAGTGACTGCTGCAACTAGCCTTATCACCACACTGGCCCAGAAGAATCCTGAGGAGTTTAAGACCTCTGTCTCTCTAGCTGTCTCTCGCCTGAGCAGAGTAAGTCCGTGGTGGGCGCCAATAGAGGGTGGATTTGATTTCCATTGCTTGACTGAATTATTACTTTACATTTAGAAGCAGGATATTTTGCCCACACTGTAAATTCCACAATAAAAATTGCCCCTGCTTGGGGCTGGAGAGTTGTCTCAGGTTAAGAGTACTGGCTGCTCTTCCAGAGTTCTGAGTTCAATTCCCAGCAACCACATGGTGGGTCACAATCATCTATAATAGGATCTGATGCCCTCTTCTAGCATTCACCATATACACTCATTAATTTAATTAACTTAATAAATAAAATTAAAATTTGCCCCTGCTAGTCCTTGGCGTGTTTCTTTCTCTGTTAGTTGAGAAGCATCCTGCCCTATCCAGTGTGCTCACTGAGGGGCGGTCGCTCCTGCCTTGTGTGAGGAGAGATCCAGCTGGCTGGTGTACCCCCCACTCACCTTTAGTGCAGCTGTGGCTGGCCCTGGCTTTGCGTCTTGGATTTTGTTAGCAGCTCTGTGTGGCATGTTTATTTTGTATGTCTTTCTGGCAGCCTTGTATGTGACGATCCCTTCACTTTTGTGTGGAGTAGCTGTTGCTGCTTTTTTGATCTTGCAGAGAAGTGGCTCTCCAGTGGAATTCAGCGTAATCATCCACATTCTCTCAAGCCCTTTGTTCCTTTCTGCTTGCAGGCAGTCATCTGTGACTGGCTCTGAGCAACCCAGGTGTCCCGTGGTCTGCTTGCGTGTGAAGTGTTGGTAGCTGGGCTGTCTTGGATGGCTCAGGCTGTAGGGTCTTCAGGAGCATCTGCAGTAGTTGCTGTCACATCCACAGCAGTGTTGCCCTGCTCTGGTCTGGCCTGAAGGTGCTCAGGCTCAGGTGTGAATAATCTTTACTTATTAGTATTTATTTATTATTACGTGTGTGTGTGTGTGTGTGTGTGTGTGTGTGTGTGTGTGTGTGTGTATACACATTTATAATGAGAGGCCAAAGAGAGAGCTGGATCCCTAGTAGCTCTAATTACAGGCAGTTATGAGCTACCAAACATGGGTGTTAGGAACTGAACTCAGGTCCTGGAATAGCAGTATGTCCTCTTAACTACCAAACCATCTCTTCAGCTCTGAGGGATGAAGAGTTTTGTCTCATGTATTTTGCTAATTCCTCAGCCTTGGACTACTTCCATAGTTTGGTTGCTGTGTATAGTGCTGTTGTAAATGTGTCTATGTAAATGTCTCCTCTAGATGCTTCTTTGTCTTTTTAGGAGTAGAATTGCTGGATTAGATGCTAATTTTATTTTTGTAAAGGAACTGACATACTGTTTGCACTATTTTACATTTCCATCAACAGTACACAAAGGATCTAATTTTTTCACATCCTCACCAGTGTCTCACTGGGTATGTGTGTGCACATCATGACTCATGGAGGCCAGAAAGCAACTTTAGGAGTTGGTTCTCTTCCATTTTTTTAAAAGGACTTGTTTTTAACTGTGTGTCTGTCTGCATGTGGGTATGTACACGTCAGCACAGAGGCACCAGATTCCCTGGAGTTACATTTGGGCGCTGCCTGGTGTGGGTCCTGAGAGCCGAGCTTGGGGCCTCTGGATGAGCAGCACTGCTCTTGAACACCGTGCCGGCTCCCTAGCTCCTCCCATCTACGTGGGTTCAGGTTGTTTAGGCTGTGAGGCATTTTGCCCACCCATCCAGTCTTCATTTGAGAAAAGGTTTTGCTCTGTAGCCTAGGCTGGACTTGGAACCCTCTCCCCTTCCTGAGTGCTGGGATTATATTATAGGTGTGTGTCACCGTGCTGGTGTGCAGGCGTGCTTGATTCTGTTGGTGGCTTTCATCACAGGCATAGCTCGTGTCTGCGGTCTTCATGTGTATTTTCCTGGCAATGAAGCGGGCATCTTTTCATTGCTCACTGGCCATGTGGCAAGGCCTGCTTTTTTATTGCATTTCCCTCCTGGGAGGCAGTGTTGGGATTGAACCCTGGGCCTGTGTCTAGGCCTCTAGTCCCCACTCTGTATGAGGTGTGTGCTATTGACTGCACTAAGGCCTGCAAAGTATTCACTTTTGATTTTCTTGGACTTCTCTATGTGTTCTATTTTGTTCCTGTTTATGCCTTCTTGTTGTCTTTCTTTGTAAACATTTTGAGTTTTCCTTGCCTTTCTGTTGTAAGTAAATGCATTTAAAGCTGCAGGTTTATCTCTGAGCATGTGGTAGCTTGAAAGCACACATAGGAAAGACACATCATATTGGGCCTGTCTCGGCATTTCCAGAGATGGTGTGGAGCTGGGCTTGTTTTTGCCTAGCTTGACTGTTTGCTGTCCGCTTCTTTCCCTGTCTTGTTCTTTCCTGACTCTGATGCCTGTAGCAGGGCTGTCCACAACCTGAGTCCAGGCTAGTCTCATCAGGATGAACTTTCTAGAATGTGCTCACTTATGACTAAGGTATACACAGATACACTTTTAGGAAGGGAGCAATCCTGAGTCCCTACGATAAGAAGTAACAAGCTGCTGGGCATGGTGATGCAGGCCTTTAATCCTAGCATTTGGGAGATAGAGGTGGGTGCATCCCTGTGGTTCAAAGCTAGTTGGGTCTACAAAGTGAGTTCCAGGACAGCTGGGGCTGTAGCACAGAGAAACCCTGTCTCAGAAAACAAAACAAAACAAAACAAAATAAATGAAGTGGAGAGGACACGGGGCTGTGCTGATGAGATAACTGTGGCAGCTGTGGTCATAGGCTGGGGCCATATTGGATTAGGAGGTAGAGATTGTAAGTAGAGCAAGTGCCATCTGGCTTAGCATACTCAGCATGGCTCAGGCCAGGGCCTTTGGGTGTGTGGGTCAGAATGTTTGTTTTCTAGCTCATGAAGAAAAGACTGATTCCTTCTTCAGGTGTCAGTATCTAGTACTCAGGGATAGTTGCTGTGTGTCTATTGCTTGGAAGCAGCCTTGGTCATCTGTGYGTCAGGGAACCATAGCCCTTGTGCTGGCAGCATTTGATATGATCCTGAAGGGGGTGYATAGTTCCTTTCAGTGTAAGCTGATGTGGTCATGCCAGCCTCTCTTCGAGGGGAGACAGGAAGCAGTATTGGATATACCCGACACCTGAAAACTACTGTTCTCAGAGGTATGGCTTAGGGAGCCAGTGTGATTTTTCTGTAGGTCCCTGTGGAGTCTTCTGGGGACAGCCGCTTACTCACCTGTTTTACAGATTGTGACGTCTGCATCGACAGATCTTCAGGATTATACTTACTACTTTGTCCCGGCTCCTTGGCTGTCAGTCAAACTTCTGAGACTGCTGCAGTGCTACCCACCCCCAGGTAATGTTCCCCACAGTCCTCCTAGGTGTTCTTACAGCACYGCCCACAAGTGACATGCTCACCCGCTTCCTCGATGCTCCCTGCAGCACCTGCTCCATGGTCACAGATTGAGTTCACCTGAGGTTCTTCACAAGGGAGAATTTATTTCCGTGGTTGGTTAAAGTCTTTGTTAGGTTTAAAAGTTTATTAGGGGGTGTTTCAGAGCTAGTCAAGTTAGTGAGATGTTGGCATGGTGGACTCAAGGACCTAAGTTCAATCTTAAACACCAACTTGAANATAGTTCCTTTCAGTGTAAGCTGATGTGGTCATGCCAGCCTCTCTTCGAGGGGAGACAGGAAGCAGTATTGGATATACCCGACACCTGAAAACTACTGTTCTCAGAGGTATGGCTTAGGGAGCCAGTGTGATTTTTCTGTAGGTCCCTGTGGAGTCTTCTGGGGACAGCCGCTTACTCACCTGTTTTACAGATTGTGACGTCTGCATCGACAGATCTTCAGGATTATACTTACTACTTTGTCCCGGCTCCTTGGCTGTCAGTCAAACTTCTGAGACTGCTGCAGTGCTACCCACCCCCAGGTAATGTTCCCCACAGTCCTCCTAGGTGTTCTTACAGCACYGCCCACAAGTGACATGCTCACCCGCTTCCTCGATGCTCCCTGCAGCACCTGCTCCATGGTCACAGATTGAGTTCACCTGAGGTTCTTCACAAGGGAGAATTTATTTCCGTGGTTGGTTAAAGTCTTTGTTAGGTTTAAAAGTTTATTAGGGGGTGTTTCAGAGCTAGTCAAGTTAGTGAGATGTTGGCATGGTGGACTCAAGGACCTAAGTTCAATCTTAAACACCAACTTGAARCCCCAGGCATAGTGGTGCATTCWCCAGTACAGAGAGGCAGACGCGGAGGAGCTAATGTAAGCTACTACAAGTCTCAGGYCCCGGTCACAGATGCTATCTCAAAAATGTGGGTGTGGGTGGGTCCTGAGAAATGGCACCTGAGGCTGACCTCTGAGCCCTCACACGTGCACGCATCCCACACGCAGCTACTTGAGTATCACACACAAGGTTCGTTGGGAGTCTTGGTTCTGTGCTGACCTCCTCCTCCTTCAAAATTTATTTATTTATTACAATACTTTCTTATTGTACAGCCTAGACTATCTTGGAGTTCACTATAATCCTCCTGCCACCACCTCCCAAGTGTTGGGATAGCAGGCTCCTTCCACTGGAACTGGTTTTTGTTTCAATAGCTTTTTTTTTGTTTGTTTGTTTTTGTTTTTTGTTTTTCGAGACAGGGTTTCTCTGTGTAGCCCTGGCTGTTCTGGAACTCAGACCAGGCTGGCCTCGAACTCAGAAATCCACCTGTCTCTGCCTCCCAAGTGCTGGGATTAAAGGTGTGCGCCACCACTGCCCGGCTGTTTCAATAGCTTTTACCCTTGCTGTGCATGTGTGTGCTGTGGCACCGCATGCGTGTGGAGGTCAGGGCACTCTGTGGGAGTTGGTTCTTTCCTTACACATGTAGTTTCCGAGGATTGAACTCAGGTCATTATGCTTGATGGCAAATGCCTTTATCCACTGAGCTGTCTTACTGGCCCTTGTGTTTTTAATGAGACAGGGTCTTATGTAACTCAGTCCAGCCTTGAACTTACTACATAGTAACTCCTAATCCTCCCGCCTCCTTCTAAGTGCTTTCACAGGTGTGTGCYGCCATGGCTGGCTTCCRGGTTTTTTTGCTCATTGTCTTTTCCTTCTGCTTTGAACCAAATTAAAAATTTTCTTTCTCTTTATGTTGCTTTATATTTTCTCTGTTTCTGGGGGTGATAACAGAGAACAAAGCCTCCTTGTCTCTGAAGCGCCTTAGAGGTTTTGCCCATAATTCTTGGATTTTATGACATATTCTAAGTGGAAGTACTTTGTGCCATCTGAATTAGAAGCAGGTGTAGTTACCACAGCTGCTCCATCCCCACCTCGTGTTTATGACAGGGAGCTGTCCCATGACAATTTACAAATGCTCCCAGCCATATCTGCAGCTGGGAATAATTGTCAAAGGCACCCATAGGACAAGCAGTGCCTCGGAGCCTCCTGCCCAAGTGCGGGGTTGGACTGGTGGGCTGAGTGCATAGGAGCCCAGCCGACAGTTGTGTCTTGCCCAGAAGACCCTGCGGTGCGTGGCCGCCTGACTGAGTGCTTGGAGACCATCCTGAACAAGGCCCAGGAGCCACCCAAATCCAAGAAGGTCCAGCATTCAAATGCCAAGAACGCTGTGCTGTTTGAGGCCATCAGCCTGATCATCCACCATGACAGGTGAGCCCYGTTAGCAGCACATCCCTCTCAGAGACAGCAGGCGGAGGCTGGCCGTCGGTGTCTGTCTGCAGGTTGACAGTGCTCTCCTCTAGCCTTGGTCTGKGCTCCTCTTGCTTCTTGAGCTCATGTGCTCTCTGGCCTATGTATGCCTGTGGCACTGCCTCTGGGTCTCTGCAAAAGGCATGGGGCTCAGGAGCAGGGCTGTGGTAGAGAGAACTCTAGCCTGTGTGGAACCAGCTGTTTTTGCTCCATCATTTAGATAAATGTCGCTGTGACAAAAGCATTGTCATACTGGAGCGGGGTGACAATGAACTATTAAAAAACAAAACTTGCGGTATGAGGGAGAGCATACTAAGAAACTCATGTAAGAAGGGATTTTGATGGTTTTGCCCGTGTTCCACATTCATAGCCCTCGTGACTTCCCTGTCCGCATTAGCCTGTCCAGTTTCCTGCACAGGCTGCTCTCCAAGTCACCTTCCTGGACACAACAAAAGAAAGTGAAGCCTTGGCCTACCAGAGCTTTCCAGAGTCCACTCTGGAGTAGAGGAGATCTGCAGATTCTTTAGAAAGTCACCCCTTCTTCACTGCAGCTCCTCCTCACTGCACCCCTCTTTACAGCACCCTGCCCTCTGTCACTTCACACTGCACTTCTTACTCTCCCGCCTCCTTGCCTCCTCCAGCGCCTCCTGCTGTACCTCTTCTCACCACCACACTGCCTTCTCACTGCGCCTCTCTTCACTGCATCCATCCTTACTGTGTCCTCTTTTGTAGCTCACAGCCCTCCCTGAGTATTTCCCCCTCCTTATCATGTCCCTGTTCCTTGCAGTGAGCCAAACTTGCTCGTCCGCGCCTGCAACCAGCTGGGCCAGTTCCTGCAGCACCGGGAGACGAACCTGCGCTACCTGGCTCTGGAGAGCATGTGCACACTGGCCAGCTCTGAGTTCTCTCACGAGGCTGTCAAGACCCACATTGAGACTGTCATCAATGCCTTGAAGGTGTGCTCCTTGTTGGTCATGTGTGGCTGCCTTCATGTGGAGGCCAGAAGACTWGGAGGTGCCCCTGACACCTCACGATGAGCCCCTTCAAGCTGTTTGGATCCTGGAGAGTTTGCCTGGCTCCTGTCACTTGTTGGCATTTGGGGTGAAAGCAGCAATTGGGCGAGAACGCTGTCCATCTTCCTGCAGTGCAGCCCTGCCTGCTGTTCTCAGAGACTTAGCGCCTGGGAACAGAGCTCCAACAGAGCACCTTTCGCTGAGTGTCTCTGACAACTGAGTACATTCCGTCTCATGGAATGAGTTCATGTGACATCTGCTAGGAGTCCACGTAGTGTAGTTCAGTAAACAGAAATTGTTTTCTTCGATAGAAAGATAAAATATTTTGTTTTTAACTCCAGGACAGTTTACCCTTTACAAAACAAAATTCCTTGTCAGGGATTTTAGATTCTTTTAAGGATTAGAATTCCAGAATTTAAAGCACCTAGCYGAGGWTACCTGTCTCTTACCTCCTTCTGAGTGTGAGAGTGACCCTGGTAGTGTGTTCCTCTGGCATGGCACACACTGTCTACTGTGCCTGCATGTTAGCTTGCATGTTACATGTGAGTTCATTAGTGAACCATACATGTAAGACCCTTCATCTTGGTGAGCAGGTCTGGTCCTACCTGTATTTTTGTGTAAATCCACAGGCATTTTGGTGTCTGTCTTGAGCACGAGGCTRTATTCTTCTAGTCCTGGTTGGGTGCCTGCTCCAGTTGTTCTCTTCCGTCCCACAGACACCTCTCATCTCAAGCCTCTCTAAGCTTTGTTAGGTGCCCTCTGTCCTGGCATGGRCACCCTGCACTGCTCACCATTGCAGGGAGCTACAGATAGCTCACTGTGCTTCTCAAGCCCTGGGTAATGTCTGTCCTATGCCACCTGGAGAGGGCCTCAAGAACCTGCCTTGGAACCAGCTCCCAGGCAACACGGAAGGTGCTGGTCTGTGCCCACACAATGGAGAGGCCTTAGTGACCTGCTCATTAGGCCTGAGTGTGGTCCTCAGAAGAGCTGGTTAGGGAGGAGGGAGAGTAAACAGACAGAGCTAGAACCGGGTCACTCTGATTGGACTAAGTATAAGTGGACAGAGTAGTGTGTTGTGTGTGGGTTCCAAGTGGCCTAAGCTGTTGGGTCCCATATATAGATAGTAAGGGGGCCCAGTAAGGGGCTTGGGCGTAGGGCAGCACTCTGCCTGCTGGGCAGTGCTGTGGGGTGCCCCAAGACAGCCCCTGTGGAGCAAATAGATGCTAGACTCATGGGCGCATATATAGCAGTGGTTAGCCACTGGCCATCAACCTGTGCTTTGTAGAAGTGGCTCTAACTCTGTCTTTATTCTCAGACTGAACGAGACGTGAGCGTGAGGCAGCGGGCAGTGGACCTGCTCTATGCCATGTGTGACCGAAGCAACGCCCAGCAGATTGTGGCTGAGATGCTGAGCTACCTAGAAACGGCTGACTACTCCATCCGAGAGGAAATTGTGAGTCCTGCAGCCTGAGGGGCTGTCCGAGCTGCTTCCTACTCTGGACATGAATTCTAGTGGATGGTTGCTGGGTGGTTTTCAGTACTGACAGCTTGCATGAGTGTCTGTGAGACACTAGATAAGATTCCTTGGCATCTCCTTGTCTAGCCTTCCAGTGTAGACATCTGGCAGTGCAGGGTGTGGTCATCTGTGTCAGGCAATGAGCTAATATTCATTCTCCACGATACTCTAATATTTTGAACATAGCTGCTGCTGGTTAGGTTTTCTTGGTGTCATCTGGCATATTAAAGGCTAATGTTTAAGCTGTCGTCAGCTCTCTGCAGCATTGGTTTCGTGTGGACTCTGGTCAGTCAAGGGTCAAGCACACCTAACTATTGTTGTAGTCCAGCAGAGTGCTTACATGACACCAGTGTCTTAGAGAAGAACCAGGTAGGTGTGTGACMACAGAGGAGAGGTTCTGGCTTGCCTCACTTGGTTTAACATGGAGAGACCTCTCCATGGCGTCTCTGGACCTAGGGTGACAGTAGATAGGGAATAAGAGTGGCAGCTGTTACTGTGAGCATCGCCTCTCTGTGTTGGAAGCAGAGTGCAGTTGGAGACTTCCTTACGAACTAGTAGAAAGAGTGTGGGCGCTGACTGATTGCCTTACAGGGAGGGCCCTGCGGCAAGGGGCGAGGTGCTCACACTGAGTTGTTTCATGACCATGCCCATGCTGTGCTCCAGGGAGGGCCTGACATAATGAGAGGTCAAGATGGCTTCTTGGAGAAGGAAACTAGTTGAGCTGTCGACTAGGAAATGAGGTGCCTGAAGGAGTGGCCACATGGGATTGAAGCCGCGGCCTTCTCCCGGCAGGCAGTGCTGAGGGCAGGGCCTTGGCCACTCAGTGAGATCCTTGAGTTTTTTGTTTTGTTGTTGCTCTATATTTGTGTGCACTTGTGTGTTTTCTGGCATGTGTGAGGAGGTTAGGAGTTGTTATTTTTTTTCTGCATGGGTTCCGGGCCTCATCAGATGAGGCAGCAAACACTGTCCACTGCTGAACCATTTTGTTCTCCTTGAGATGGTTCTAAAAGATTACAGTTACAGAGTTTCTGACCCAAGATTGGGTAGACTGCAAGCTTCAGGCCTCTGTGGGCAAGCCACATGCTTTGACACATTGCATATGACAACAGCAGGGAACAAATGGTGGAGCAGAGTGCTCACCCTGTGTCCAGGAGGCAGAGTCAAAATGAGACCACAGCCCCACGGCCCCCTTCAGTAACACAGCCCCCACCGATCCCCTCCTTCAAAGTCCCACCTCTACCTGCTGTCTGCTGCGGAGGTCAAGCCTCTGACACCTGGGACATTGGAGACGATTCAAGCCTCGGCCGAGGCAGGCAGTGTGGGCAGAGGGGCCCCGCGTGTGGGGAGGGGCTGTGTGTGGATATGTGGCTTGCAGCTTTAGCCAGGCGCTCAGCCAYCCTCAGTGGATTGTTCTTGGTGTTCTCAGAGAGGTGCAGTGGCATCCGTCAGTGCAGTTGTGTTGGTTTGCCCTCTAACCTCTTTTTTTCTTTTCTATTGAAAACAACTTTTTTCTCTACACGATATAATTTGTTCATGGTTTCTCCCTCCTCCTGCTCCTCCCAGACCCTTCCCACCTCCCTGCTTACCCAACTATGTTCTGTTTTTCTCTCTCCACCTTTTTATCTTTTATTTTTGAGATTATAATTAAATTTTTTCTTTCTTAGCCTGCCCATATATCCCTCCCCATTTCCTCTTTATCTCTTCATAACACTATATTCTTTTCTTATTGGTTATTTTATTTATTGACATTTCAAATATGTTATCCCCTTCCCAGTTTCCCCTCCACAAACCCTCTATCTGCTCCCCCTTCCCCCTGCTTCTATGAGGGTGCTCTGCTACCAGCCCATCCTCTCCTGCCTCAGCGCCCTAGCGTTGCCCTACCTTGGGTCATCGAACCTCCACAGGACCAAGGGGCTCCCCTCCCAGCGATGCCCAATAAGGCAGTCCTCTGCTACACATGCAGCTGGAGCCAGGGGTCCCTCATGTATGCTCTTTGATTGGTGGTTTAGTCCCTGGGAGCTTTGGGGGGCAGGGTCTTTTTGGTTGATATTGTTGTTCTTCCAGTGGAGTTGCAAACCCCTTCAGCTCCTATAATACTTGCCCTAACTCCTCCATTGGGGTCCCCGTGCTCAGTCCAATGGTTAGCTGTGTGTATCCTCATCTGTATTAGTCAGGCTCTGGCAGAGCCCTCAGGGGACAGTCATTCCAGGCTCCCGTCTGCAAGCGCTTCTTGGCATCAGCAATGGTGTCTGGGTTTGGTGTCTGCATGTGGGATGGATCCCCAGGT
>BDUI01017350.1:30383-41628 GCA_002335545.1 Apodemus speciosus
CACAGGCTTGTGTGCCAGCCTATTTTGTGTGTCCTGGGTAGCATCTGCCTGAGGGCCCTGTATTCCCCACAGGTGCTAAAAGTGGCCATCCTGGCTGAGAAGTATGCAGTGGACTACACTTGGTATGTGGACACCATCCTCAACCTCATCCGCATTGCAGGGGACTATGTGAGCGAAGAGGTGTGGTACCGTGTCATCCAGATTGTCATCAATCGTGATGATGTGCAGGGTTATGCTGCCAAGACGGTGTTTGAGGTATGTTGGGGAAAGGTGGGTACTCTCACGGGCGGGGGGAGGGGGGACAGGTGCCTTGAGGGAACAGAGATGGGTTTCAGGTGTGGCTGTTGCTCCCATATGCAGTTCTGTCCCTTTTTGCACTAATACCCCCCAACCAAGCTGCAGGTTCCTCTCGGCTTAATCTCCAAAACCATATTAGGGCTGAAGCAGTTGGGTGGTTGAGTGGCCTGCTAGCTGTGCATAAGGGAAATCATGTCTGCTTTATCTCAGGGGTCTCTAGGGACAGCCATATCCCTTGCTGCTGGGCCCCTTTGCTGTTAGCACTGCAGCAAGCTGAAGGAAGCCCGGCTCTGCCCAGGCTTAGGGGAGGCTCTCACTGACACAAGTGCACCTTGCAAGGAAGGGCCCAGCTGCCTCTGCTGTGGCTTCACTTTGTGTCAACTGGCTTTTCTGTGGCCTAGCTCCTGGTTTTCCCTCTTTCACAGGCGTTGCAGGCTCCAGCATGTCATGAGAACTTGGTCAAAGTGGGCGGCTACATCCTGGGGGAGTTTGGAAACTTGATAGCTGGGGACCCACGATCCAGGTAAAAGACCCCAGGGAACCAGGGGTCTGGACTGCACTGGACTGCCCCACTCCCTACACTGCTTTGGCAGCCTGAGGGAGGAGGAGTCCCCTACCCTGGGAGCTGGCACTGTGTCCTCCCCCAGGAGCCTCTGCTCTTCATAGGGTCCCCATGAGAGGTGCAGGCTGAGCACAAGGCAGCACCCGGGACAGATGAGATAGCGTGACTCCCATCTGCTCTCTGCCCCTCTTAAGCCCTCTGATCCAGTTCAACCTGCTCCACTCCAAGTTCCACTTGTGCAGCGTCCCCACTCGGGCACTCCTGCTGTCTACCTACATCAAGTTCGTGAACCTCTTTCCAGAGGTAAAGGCCACCATTCAGGACGTGCTGCGCAGTGACAGCCAACTGAAGAATGCAGATGTGGAGCTGCAGCAGCGGGCTGTGGAGTACCTGCGACTGAGCACTGTCGCCAGCACTGACATCCTGGTGCGGGCTCCTGGTTGGGCTGTTTGGTGCTGGGCCGCTGGGCTGGTGTGGGATGTCAGGATGGCCACACCAACCTCTAATCCTTCCAACAGGCAACTGTCCTGGAGGAAATGCCGCCCTTCCCTGAGCGTGAGTCCTCCATCTTGGCCAAGCTGAAGAAGAAGAAGGGCCCAAGCACAGTGACGGACCTGGAGGAGACCAAGCGTGAACGAAGTATCGATGTGAATGGGGGCCCTGAACCCGTTCCAGCCAGCACCAGTGCTGCGGTGCGTCCCTGCCACTGCATACCTGGAGCCCATCAAGGCCCTATRTCCCCAGGGTTGGGATTAGCAGGATACCTGTGAGAAAGCTTGTGTTTAGGTACTAAGAGCCCAGTGGAGTCCAGCCCTGGGCATGTGGTCAGGTGTGCCCCTGAGCCTAGGATCTCCAGGACAGCCTCTTCTATGAGACCAGGCTATGGCTTCTTGGGACAAGGCCAACACCTGTGGCTCTCTGGGGTAACTTATTTTAAACCCGAGACTACACACTTATTCTGTAAGAGGCCTGGTGTGTGTTCTCCATTGATTTAGAACGGCTTATTCTTTGCCTCTTGGAGGTTTCCTGTACTGACTGAAATGGCACAGACTTCCCCTATGTGGCAAAATGAGAATATTTTTGTAGATGGAAGTGTACAACATCTGATATTCATTGGTGGGAAATGCCACTTGGAGAGCTTCGTTACTGTCTTTCTCCAACTAAAGTAGGACTAGGAAGGAATGTGGTCTTGCGACCACCTTGGCCCCAGGCCACTGTAGATGTGGTTCATTAGATGTGGTTTTAGGCTTTTCTGGTGGTTCTTCTTCTGGCCAGCCTCTGTGGCCCTGTCCCATTTGGGGGCACTACCTGAGACAGGACATCTGTGTTGTGGCCTTTGGTGGTCCTTCTGAAAGAGTTCCGTAGCCACGTGAGAGGGCCCAGGGGCTCACGTTGTCCCTAGCATCCCCTTCCTTCTTTGCGTCCAGCAGCAGCAATTAGGCCTGTTGCTGGCCTGAGGCCTGGCAGGCTGTCACTCAGACTTGTGTCCCTTGCATGACAAAGACTTTGGGTATGTCATTTATTTGAAGTAATACTCATACACATTGTCACATGCCTGCACGTGCATTTAGACAAAACACAGCATATTACCACCTTACATATTTCCACACACCTGCAGCATTCTTAGCTGAGGCCCAGTTCAAGACCTGGTCCTATTGGAAGGAGTTTCTGTAGCTGGGACAGACTGTTGCTACCTGTGTGCAGGGTGCATGCAGCCACTGAGTATGTGCTGCTGTGCTGTATTAGAATGGATTCGGGATCTAGTTTCATGATGTTTGTCTTTGTGAATACCTAGTACGATGTTTAAAAGTCACTCAGCGTCTCTCGAAGGCAGGGTCTCATGTCAGCAGCAGCCTTCATTTATAGACTAGCTGGGGAGTGCTGTGGACCACACATAGGTGTGTATATCAGGTGTGGCACGGGCACCTCTGGGCAAGTCAGGTCTGAGAGTGAATGTGGGTGACAAGCTGTGCCCTGTGTGATGCTGTGACTTTAAGGGCTGTTTGTTTGAGACAGGGTTTCTCTTGTAGCCCTGGCTGTTCTGGAACTTACTGTATAGACTAGGCCTTGAACTGAGAGATCCTCCCCTGCCTCTGCCTTCTGAGTGCTGGGATTAAAGGCGTGTGCCACCACTACCTGGCTTCAAGGACTCTTGTGCTTTTACATAGACTGAAAAGCAGGATTTTGTCAGAAGAGTGTGCGTGTTTATCTGCCTCCTTTCATAACTGCACTGGACTTAATCCCGAGCCAGAGATGCAGCCACGCAAGTCACTTGCTCACCTTTGCATCTTTTTATTTTATTTGGTTTTTGAATCTTAACAGGTCTATTAATTTGTGCTTTTCATGTGTGTGTAATACATACTGAGTACTCTCCTTCACCCTCTTACCCACCTTCCTTCCCACACACGTCTTCCTTTCATTCCTGCCAACAGTCAGTCGTGGATGAGGGAAGGGAGGATTGGCAGGGCTCTAAGCTTCACTGATGAACTCCTGGCTACCGATAGCTGCTGCTCCCAGGTGGAGTCATTGTCTTTGTTGTACATCACTGCTGAGCCCACGAGGCTCCACTAGATGACTCCAAATCCAAAGTTAAACAGATGGCCCATAATCTCTTAAATCAGATCTTCATATTGTGGTCTGATTTTCTGTGCAGCCCAGGCTAGCCCAGAACTCTCTGCTTCTCCTGTTTCTACCCTGTGCAAACTTTATTCTTTTTTTTAATTCTTTTTGAATAATTGAAAGTAATGTGCATGCACTTATTTCTTAAGCCATACTTTTTTTAGAACTTTGTTTTTTTTTTTTTTTCCAAGTAGCCATTTGTGGGGATAATGCAGGTGATTTTCTAGTTGTGTAACATCATGATGGTATTATGAATGAATGGCTTCATCTGGTCTCGGGCAGGCTTGCTTTGTAGGCAGGGAACCAGGAGCTCTCACCTGCTCTCTGCAGCCTCTGGGTTGGCCCTGCTCCCTGCTCCAGGTACCTGACCTGGGAGTAGACACAGGGCTTTGTGGGGCTTAGGCACCCACGTGTCCATGCTGATGCTTCCTTTTCTTCTCTTCCAGTCCACACCTTCTCCRTCAGCAGACCTGCTGGGTCTGGGGGCTGTTCCCCCGGCTCCCACAGGGCCCCCTCCCTCCTCTGGCGGTGGGCTCCTGGTGGACGTGTTCTCAGACTCAGCTTCTGCAGTTGCGCCTCTTGCTCCCGGCTCTGAAGACAACTTTGCCAGGTAGCCCAGTTTCTGAGTACTGCCTGGGAGACGGGGTGGGGGCTGGACCTCATGCTTGATCCCTTGCACCTAATGGATACTATTAGAGAGGGGCCTAGTGCTCTTGCAGACAGAGAGCATGCGGGTGGCTGTGCTTTGTTTCGGAGTCAATGGCAAATCTCCTATTTNTTTTTTTTTTTTTTCCAAGTAGCCATTTGTGGGGATAATGCAGGTGATTTTCTAGTTGTGTAACATCATGATGGTATTATGAATGAATGGCTTCATCTGGTCTCGGGCAGGCTTGCTTTGTAGGCAGGGAACCAGGAGCTCTCACCTGCTCTCTGCAGCCTCTGGGTTGGCCCTGCTCCCTGCTCCAGGTACCTGACCTGGGAGTAGACACAGGGCTTTGTGGGGCTTAGGCACCCACGTGTCCATGCTGATGCTTCCTTTTCTTCTCTTCCAGTCCACACCTTCTCCRTCAGCAGACCTGCTGGGTCTGGGGGCTGTTCCCCCGGCTCCCACAGGGCCCCCTCCCTCCTCTGGCGGTGGGCTCCTGGTGGACGTGTTCTCAGACTCAGCTTCTGCAGTTGCGCCTCTTGCTCCCGGCTCTGAAGACAACTTTGCCAGGTAGCCCAGTTTCTGAGTACTGCCTGGGAGACGGGGTGGGGGCTGGACCTCATGCTTGATCCCTTGCACCTAATGGATACTATTAGAGAGGGGCCTAGTGCTCTTGCAGACAGAGAGCATGCGGGTGGCTGTGCTTTGTTTCGGAGTCAATGGCAAATCTCCTATTTCTTTTCTTTGTGATGTTTGGTAAATATTCTGAGCTTGCTTCTTCTTTCCCACTTTACACTCCCCACCCGCTCCCCCCAGTGTTTCAGCTCTGTCAGTCTTTTTTGTCTGCCTCTGGCATCTGCCATCTTTAAGGAAACCGCCTCAGCTACCTTTTCACCCCATAGTGCCTTCTGCTCACATGCTGCTCTTTGTCCAGCTGCTTTCTCTGGTTTCCATTTTTAAAGGTTTGGGATCAYGTTCCTTCTTCCTTGGCTGATTTTGCCAGCTTCCCTGCTGCGCCTTACCCCGCTTTCGTTCTGGTCCGTGGGTGGTGTGGGGCTCCTCACTTGTGCCCTCCTGTGGCGCTGCTTGTCTGCCTAGAGGAGATTAGGATGCATCACAGGACGGATGGCCTTTGTTTCCTGCCTGGAGATGATACCAGCATTCTTGTGATTTTAGAGTGTTTGTTTCCTTGTATTCATTTTGTACATGTTCCTTCCTTCCTGTTAGGAAATGTGTGTTTGGAGTGTGTGTTAAGAGCAAGCTGACTCTGTGGGCTGTGAACAGATTTCTGATGGCTTGACAAGTGCTGAGCTTGGTGTTTGACCACTGTGGAAAACCTAGCTTCCCAAGCCCTTGTTGCAGAGGCAATGTGGGGTCCAGCCAGGTACCCCTTTTGATGGGTCCTGCATCCAGAAATACCTTAGCCTTGCTCTGTTGTCATTTCTTCACGATAGCCATAGGTCCTGGATCAGTTGCTCCCTGCTGTCCTGTGAAGATTTGGGGTGAGAAATATGGGTGGTAGTCATTTGCAGACAGTCTTCTTCTGTTGCTGTAAGCTCTGGCGTAAGCTTCCCAGCTCCAGGAGGTCATGCACCTTTACTTGTTCCTTATCCTAGCCTGCTGGCCTGGTCATGACACCTCTTACGGTTCTAGGTCCGTTCTTTATGAGCCTGTGCAGAGATTTGTCTGTCTTGGTTTTGAAGTGGCCACACATGGTTACCACTTGATGTTTACATGGTGCATTGTGGAAGAACCTGTTGCTTTGGTCAGTGTAGCAGGCATGAGGAAAGTTGAATCGTCCATAAGTGTACCATGACTGTTGTTCACCCCGGAGTTCCCTGGGGTCAAGGTACAGTTGAAGTGACCTTTTGCAAACAGCCAGCCATACAAGGATGGCAGGGGCTTCTCTGTCATGTGGATAATAGATTGATACCCAGATCCATGAGTAGCACCCAAGCTGGGCCTGGGTAGAATGCTGGCCAAGGTTCGGGTTGGGGGTCCTGGGCCAGTGTTTGGAGCTTTAGGCCAGGCTGTGGCTTTACTGCCTAGCCACATCCTATGAGGTAACAGTCACTCACATGTGTGCTGTTACATGTTCTYAGAAGTGTTGGGGAATGGTCTTATACATTGAAGAGACAGTGTCTTATTTGGGAGATCTCACTATAGCCAGAGCTGGGCAGGCAGCTGTTGAGTTGTAACCTGGGAGACTTGGAAGAGCTGGAGGTATTTGGTGTGTTCACAGGAGTCTCTTTCTCCAGTACTCTTGCGGGCATTGTGCCGAGTGAGGCCACTGGAACTCCCTCTGCCGAGTACGCAGGCACAATGTGATGGCTTCACTGAAAGGCCGCAGCTCTTACCATCTAAAGTTGACAGCCGTGGAAAAGTTGATTGAATTGACTGATGTTTGATCTAGAGTAGAGGTCATTCACTTTCTTCTTGAGTCTACTCAGGTAGCCATTGAGACCTGTAGGTGTGCTACCATATGCGACTGTCTCAGGCACAGAGGAGGTCCAGCTGCACCTTGTGCATCACACCCATCCCTGGCCTCCTCAACTCCAGACCTCCCTGGGTGATAGTCACAGGAGACATCATCTGTTTCTGAGGGATACCTGAAGAGGCTTGCCACAGGCCGCTGGCTCTGGCAGCTCTGTGGATCATAAGGTCCTAGAGGCTTTTCTGCGTTGTCTTTCCCTGTGTCCACAGAAGTATTATAGCTCAAAATACTTTAAGCCCTTTCTAAAACAGATTCTTCTACTTCGTGTGGGTGACTCCGAATGATGCTTGACTCTCCTTTTCTCCTAGGTTTGTTTGTAAAAATAATGGTGTATTGTTTGAAAACCAGCTGCTTCAAATTGGACTTAAGTCAGAATTTCGGCAGAATTTAGGTATGTGTTTTATTTAATGAAAATTTCCTTAGAAATTACCGGAAATAGCCAAGCGTGGTGACACACATCTGTAATCTCAGCATTTGGAGGCAGAGACAGGAGAATTATGAATTTGAGAGCACTCTGTGCCGGATAACATGTTCCAGGCAAGCCTAGGTTACATAGTGACACCTCCCGGAACCAAACTTTTTTTTCTTAAAAAGCTTACATCTTGCTGGGTTGCGGTGGCACACGCCTTTAATCCCAGCACTTGGGAGGCAGAGGCAGGTGGATTTTTGAGTTCGAGGCCAGCCTGGTCTACAGAGTGAGTTCCAGGACAGCCAGGACTACACAGAGAAACCCTGTCTCCAAAACAAAACAAAACAAAACAAAACAAAACAAAAAAAGCTTACATCTCTAGACCTATCACTTGGGATACTGAGGTAGGAGAATTGTCATAACTTCCAGGCAATGGTGTAAGATCCTGTCTCAAAACAAACAAACAAACAAACAAACAAAACCCCCCAAAAACAAAAAAGCAAAAACAAAAGTTAGGGGAAATCATATAATGAGAAAGGTTTGTAATGTGTGTAGTGGCAGCTGATGTGGAAGATGATGGGATAGTGATCASTAAGCCACACTCCTATCATGGCTGAGTGCGCTATTTTAGGTTACATGTGCTTCACCACAATTAAAAGGGGAGATCGTTTTTCTGACTGTCAAAAGGAAACATTTTGCCTACCAAACTGTTGGAGTTGCTACTCAGGTGGGCTCGAAGTCTCTGCAGAAGGATAGGAGTGTGGAAACTGAGCACATGGCTGCCGTGCGGGCGCTGTGGGGTGTGTCTCTGAGAGATGCCAGGCTGACATGAATGCACCCCTGTGCCTGCTCTGACTAAGGCTTTACCCCTTGCCATGGTGACTTTATCAGGTTTGACTAGAGAGGGAAGCTAAACCCTTCCAGAACTTTGGTGTTTGTTTTTCTGAATTCTTCGGGTGTAAGTGTCAATAGGATCTGGCCAGCTGATGCAGGGAGCATGCTCTGGTTGGTCACTCTAGGAGAACGGCATGCTTGAAGGACAGCCCTAGCTGTTAGTATCAGCAAGTGGGCTGATAGACTCAGGTGGAAGATAGGAGTGTGTCTAGGTGCCTTCAACCGAGGGCAGGCTGGTCCCCAGAAAGCTCTTCAAGACCTGCTAGTGCCCCTGTGAACCTCCTGACCTGCTTTCTGGTTCTGGTTCTATTTTGCAGAAATGTAGCTTTCATCCTTGAGTAAATACAGAAGGAGGAGGCTCTAGGACTGGCATGAGAGGCAAAAGAGAGCATAGCCCCACAGCCCATTTCTAATCTTGCCCTGCTCATTTTTGACTATTGGCTTTAGTTTTATGCTTGAAACAGGTTCTTATGTAGCCCAGGCTGTCCTCAAATGTACTGTGTAACTGAGGCTGACCTTGAACGCCTCATTTTCCTGCTTCTACCTCAAGTGGTGGGATTACAGATGAATGCTATTGTACCCATCTGCTGTGCTACTCTAGAAACTTGATGTGATGGCTCATGTGAATAGTCCTAGCATTTGGGAGGATGAGATAGGAGGACAGTCGTGAGTTCAGGGCTAGTCAGGAAGTTCTGGGCCAGAGTAACACGGCRAAACTATACAACTGTTTAAACAAACAAACAAAAAAGTTAGAAAATGTTCTTTTCAACTTCAGCAATAGTCATAGCTCACAATAAGTACATTCAACTGACAAGTGTGAGGATCGCTTTGACTGACTGTTCTTGGTAAGTGTGACATAATGTATATAAACCACCTCTGTTTCCTCCTAGGCCGAATGTTCATATTTTATGGTAACAAGACCTCCACGCAGTTCCTAAACTTCACTCCAACACTAATCTGTGCTGACGACCTTCAAACTAATATCCTTGTTTATCTCTAGGCTTTCAGACAGACAGACAGACAGACAGACAGACAACARTGAGGTTAGGGGAAATGTCGAGGCATGTGTTTGTTAGTGGCAGTGTGTCCCAGTAGCTAGGTCAGAGCACGACCTTCCCCTGGAGTTGACCTGATGGCTCATCAGACACCACACACATCTGTCACTCTTTGTTTGTTCTCCTGTGATATCAGTAAGTCCTTTGCTCTGTGAAATCCCCCAAAAGGAGCTGTGGCCAAGGCACAGTGATCCTGTGGTTGCTAGCTGGGATGGAACATCTCAAGCCTACTGGTTGTGTGTGCGTTGGCAGCCATGTGACCCACCAGGAATGGTCTGGAACGTTGGATTCTTTCAGTTGAGGACTGCCAGAGAGGCACGGCTGGCATCTGCTGCATTGTGCAGACAATGACCAGGGATGCATGCCTTGGACCCAGCTCATAGTGTGTCATCTTTGTAGCAGATCTGTGTTCGTTTGGAGATGATCTATTTGAACAGAACCATTTGGAAGCAAGTAGGAAACACTGATGTGGTGTTTAGGGATGTGTCTCGGTGGTAGAATGCACTCCTGTGCGTCGTAAGCGAGAACCTGGTAACATCTCCAGCAACCCCTGCTGTACACACAAACTCCCTTTATGTGTCTCCTTTCCCTGGCTCCATGGGGTCATGAGCTGAGGGCACAGGGTCCTGCACAGGATGCAGAGGGAAGCAGAGGCTGCCCATGACCGGCCTTGGTTGCATGGATCCTGGATGCAAAGGTGTCATAGAGAGCCTAGGGTTCCTGTTGAAATGTTGCAGTCTCTGGCTTCCATAAGTTCAGAGCTGCACCAATCTATAATGCTGTGCCTTTTAGTTAGCAGGCATAGCTTCTGCTGAGCACATGTAGTTGAGAGCTTGGTTCTGCAGTGCTAAGTCTAATGTGCAGCTAGTATACAAATTCTAAGGTCTTTTAGGGAAAGGGACTAGCCAGAACCCATGGCTCTGGGTAGTCTGGGCCAGTGGGACCTGTCGAGTGATGGGAGGGCAAGCTGGCAATAGCTCTGGGCCTTGATTTACTTTCGATGTTGACAAGTTCATGTTTAGGGGCCCTGCTGCTTCCTGTGGTGGGCTGGCTGGACTGGGCCCACTCTCCCTGTCTGCCTGGACTCCTTAACGCACTCACATCTGAACCTGCAGACTAAGCCCGTGGACCCAACTGTGGATGGGGGCGCACAGGTGCAGCAGGTGGTCAACATTGAGTGTATATCTGATTTCACAGAGGCACCTGTCCTCAACATCCAGTTCAGGTGAGTGGTGCGTGCCTCTTGTGTCCTTTCCCAACCAGTGTGCTTCTCTTCAAAGTTAGTGCTCTGTCACTGTGCATGTGTGCAGAGTAGTGCCAGGCCTGCCATTCCAGACTATAGGAGCAGGTGGAGAGGGGAGCTGTTTTCTCTGACCATGGCATGGTGTGCATGGGCTGTGAGTCTCCTGTGYGGTCTGTGGGGCTAGGCTGCTTCTGACCTAGATGATTTTGTGGCGAGAAATGGCAGGGCTTGCCCCCCTGAGAGTCTGAGAGCAGGCTCTCCATGCTGCCTGTTGAGGCTGGCTTGAGGACAGCTTAAAGGGGAATGGTGGTAGCTGGTTTGGAGCCAGACTTCTGGGCCATGGTATGTAGCTGCCTTCCTTTTTTTAGTGACCACAGTAGAGTGGATGGATCATGCTTCCTTCTTGAGGAGCTACTAGGCTAATTGATTTACTTGGGCTTGTTCTGGGTCTTCATTTGCCAAAGGAACAGGACTAGAAGGAACTGGTCCACTGACACTTCACAAAGCAGTGCTTTGGTCCCTTGATCACCTGTGAGTGGAGGGATAGATGGGGGATGTGGCTTAGGCCCTCCGGGAATGCTGCTGGTATGCAGTCTTTGTGGCTGTTATTGGGGTGGGTAGCCACGTGGCCTTTTTCTAAGCCTGGAAGACTCACCAAGGGAAACATTCTGGCTCTGTGCTTGTTCTTCATAACATGGCTCTGTTGTTATAGGTATGGTGGTACCTTCCAGAATGTGTCTGTTAAGCTTCCCATCACTCTCAACAAATTTTTCCAGCCCACAGAAATGGCTTCTCAGGATTTYTTTCAGCGTTGGAAGCAGTTGAGCAAGTGAGAGGGGTGAACTGGGTAGAGAGGGGACGGGGATGCTGTCTCTGGACAGGAGGCGGATGGTGCTCAGCGTAGCCTTTAGTACTAACGTGCTGCTTTTGTAGTCCACAGCAAGAAGTGCAGAATATCTTCAAAGCAAAGCATCCGATGGACACAGAGATCACTAAAGCAAAGGTACAGGGTTGTATGGTGATGTC
>BDUI01017352.1:16198-28810 GCA_002335545.1 Apodemus speciosus
GGGCAAAGAGACCAGACAAATTGCTAGCTTCTACTCCCACCCAGAAGGGTGTTTCTGCCAAAACTCCCAGTCTCTTTAATGAAATGCTTCCCAGTTTAAAATTCACAGGCAAACTGGCCAGGCCTGTCCCAGGTCTGCTGGTCCTATGAGCTACATGACTCTTGTTCCCAACAGGCTCTGGGGGACATCCTCACTGCCCAGTGCTGAAAGATTAGGCCACTTGTTCCCCATGCCCCAGGCACAGGGCCATTGTTTAGACACTGGTTTACTTTCCAGCAATGTACCCCATCTTAGTCCATCTTGGGCTCCTGCATCCAAAAGAAGAGCCGCTTGGACTCCTCCTTAAACTTGAGCACGTAGACCCTCCTGCTGGGGCACTGAGGACCTGCTTGAACTTACAGTTATCAGGAAAGAAATCAAGTCATCCTCCACGGTGCCAGAGGTCCTGTCTTCCCAACAGAAGTGAAGGGGTTCATCCATCTGCTGGTTGTGCCTGAGCCCTTTTGGTTTACCTGCGGTGACTGTATTTCTGTTAAATGACATTTTCCTCCACAAAACACTGCCAAATACTTGGTAGAGCATTCCCGAGAGCCAGGCACTAGGCTTGGGAATAGAGAGCCTGAAGTCACAATCCTGGCTGTGTTCATACTCAGCCTAGGGGTACTGTCTGGGCTTGCTCTTCCTTCCTGGTGCATGCTGGGCCTCACAGGACTGACTTCAGTTTTCAAGTTTGATTCCTAATAGGTTTTAAAGCCCCATGCTGATGTTTTCTTCTTCGGCCTCACAGCTGAACAAGCTGAGGAGAAAGTCCTGATTCTCTGACATGTGGTACTGGAGTGAAGTGCACAAGTCATTGTATGGTGGGTTGTATTCCATAATCTCATGGTGTATATGTGGTATCCATAATCTAGACACTTTAGTCAGTGGGGATGAGGGGTGGTCTGTAAACCAATCCACTGAAGGATTCTTAAACCACATACAAAAGAAAAAATTTGGTCTGGTTCTCATGCTACAGACAAACTTACTCATATAAAAGGACCAGGGATCTAATTATATTAGCTAAAACTATAAAACTGTTTAAAAACCATAGAAATAAAAGTCTATGACTCTAGATTCATACTTTTTGAATGAAACCAAAACCAAAAACAGCAGAAAATCAATAATTCAGATTTAATAAAAATTTAAAATTTATATCTCAAATGGTGTTATCAAGAAATTGGAAAGAAAACTCAAGAAATGAGAAAATAATTTTGCAAATCATGTGTGTAATAAGAAATTTATATCTAGATTATATAAAGAAATGTTATTATCCGGTGACAAACAGATAACAACACAATTAAAAGTAGATAAAGAGCCCCGGGTAGTGGCTCATGCTTTTAATTTCAGCCATGGAGAGGTTATAGACAACCTGCTCTACAGAGTGAGTTCCAGGGATATACATAATGAATGTCTGTTTCAACACATAAATAAATCATTAAACAATTTAATAAAAACGCAGATAGGAGATTTGAATAGACATAGGTGCATCTGATATCTTTATCCTTTAGAGAATTGAAAAGGTACTTTCAATCAATGTTAATGTCAGTCTTTTTTATATTTAAACATTTAAACATTTTCCCATACAATACACTTTGATCATTTTCTTCCTCTCCCTCCCCAGCTCATTACCTKTTCAACTTCATATTTGTACTGGCTCGTTTTGTATGTCAACTTGACACAGGCTGGAGTTATCACAGAGAAAAGAGCTTCAGTTGAGGAAATGCCTCCATGAGATCCAGCTATAAGGCAGTTACTCAATTAGTGATCAAGGCAGGGCAGGGGGAGGCCCCTTGTGGGTCGTACCATCCCTGAGCTTGTAGTCTTGGGTTCTATAAGAAAGCAAGCTGAGCAATCCATGGGAAGCAAGCCAGTAAGTAACATCCCTCCATGGCCTCTGCATCAACTCCTGTATCCTGACCTGCTTGAATTCCAGTCCTGACCTACTTTGGTGATGAACAGCAATGTGGAAGTTTAAGCTGAATAAACCCTTTCTTCCCCAACTTGTTTCTTGGTCATGATTTTTGTGCAACAATAGAAACCCTGAACTAAGACAATATTCTGACTCTCACAACAAAAACAAAAATGAAACAAAAATTAAAGTAAAAACAAAAATGCAACAAAACAAAACAAAACAAAACAACAAAAACACCCAAACAAAATGACAAAACTCCCCTACCCCCAAAACACAAAACAAAACCCTCAAATAAAGTATGGAGACTGTTTTGTGTTGTACACCTCCCCTTGGGCATGGGCCTGCCCTGGGGTGTTGCTGATGTACCTACTAACACTCATTTGAAGAAATGGATTGCTCATTTCCATCAGGCATCAATTGCAAATAGCTTTTTGGTTGGGGCGAGGCTGTAGCTCAAACTTCCCTTCACACTGTTCGGACTTTGTCTAGGTTGAACCCCTCCAGGTCCTATGGGTGCTGCCATAGTGTCTGGGAGCTTCTATGTGTATCAGCTGTTGTGTCTGGAGGATATTTCTTGGAGCCATCCACCACATCCATCCACCTTACAGTCTTGCTGCCTCCTCACCCACATAGATTCCTGAGTCCTTAAAGCAAGGAATTGGATAAAGACATGCCACTTGGAACTGGGAGCTTCAAATTGTATTTTGTTGTTGTGAGTCTCTTTGTTAATTATTATCTACTTAAAGAAAAAGCTTCTTTGAGGAGGGTCAAAGATGCACTGATCTATTGGTATAATAATGTCTTTAAGAGTCTTTTTATGAATAGGTTGAKGGGTGACACTCCGTTGAGGTGTSTGGAATATCAAGAGTATGTGTGTTATTTCATGAGTTGGTGTTTAGACCATGGAAGATGTAGAGACACAACACAGAGGGAAATACAATRGCACAGAATCCCTAAGTAGGGAGGGTTGCTGGTTTCTGTATATGTTCTGTTTCATTTTCTCTGAGATCCAAGGTTACTGTTATCTCTATGTTCAGTGAAATTGCCATGTACATAAAATTCTGCTTTTGTTGACAGCTCAGTAGAATATCAACCTATTCATCCTCAACCTATTCATCGATCAGCTATACTCTACAACAATGATTTGATTGATCCTGGTGCAATAATATATATAACAGACGTAGGCAAAATATAGACTAAGGAAAAGTAGGGATGGATAATGCAAATAATTGAATTCATTAATGCTTCTCAAGATGTTTCTGTATTTCTCTTTAGATGCATAACAAGTACAGTTCTTGAACTATGAGTCTATTCAAAATAAATGTTTATGTGTCTATAAAAATAGTCATTTTATTGCTAGAACCCAATATTTATGAACAGATGAACAGATAAACAGAGTGGAGAACAATAACAAATTGTGGTATTTTCAGCCATAAAATCTTTGAAATTATCACATATGGCACAACCAACTTGAAGCTGAGAAACGTTCCACGTGAAATAAATTAGACATGCCAAGAAAAGGTGTGCACAATCTACTTCAGGGAACATTTATAG
This sequence comes from Apodemus speciosus, assembly GCA_002335545.1. NCBI lineage: Eukaryota > Metazoa > Chordata > Mammalia > Rodentia > Muridae > Apodemus > Apodemus speciosus. The sequence goes on from BDUI01017352.1 coordinate 19,704, forward strand.
TAGAACAACCAGAGACACAGAATTGGTTACAGGAAACCAGGTGAAAAGAGAATAGGGGCGGCTTGTTGCAGCATTTCTCTTCAGGATGGTGTAGTTCTAGATAGACAGTAGTTATGATGATTAATGGCTAATGACAACTGTCAACTTGACAGAATCTAGACTTCCTTGGGAAGCTGACCTCTGGGTATGCTGTGGAAGATTATCTTGATTATAGTAATTGTTCTGGGAAGTCCAATCTTGGGAGCATTTCCTGTGTAGCATATTGTGAATTGTATAAAATGAGAGCATGGGGGAACACTAGCCCTGCATTAATCCCTCTCTGCTTCCTGATTGTGGATGTAATCTGCTTGGCNGCACAGAATCCCTAAGTAGGGAGGGTTGCTGGTTTCTGTATATGTTCTGTTTCATTTTCTCTGAGATCCAAGGTTACTGTTATCTCTATGTTCAGTGAAATTGCCATGTACATAAAATTCTGCTTTTGTTGACAGCTCAGTAGAATATCAACCTATTCATCCTCAACCTATTCATCGATCAGCTATACCCTACAACAATGATTTGATTAATCCTGGTGCAATAATATATATAACAGACGTAGGCAAAATATAGACTAAGGAAAAGTAGGGATGGATAATGCAAATAATTGAATTCATTAATGCTTCTCAAGATGTTTCTGTATTTCTCTTTAGATGCATAACAAGTACAGTTCTTGAACTATGAGTCTATTCAAAATAAATGTTTATGTGTCTATAAAAATAGTCATTTTATTGCTAGAACCCAATATTTATGAACAGATGAACAGATAAACAGAGTGGAGAACAATAACAAATTGTGGTATTTTCAGCCATAAAATCTTTGAAATTATCACATATGGCACAACCAACTTGAAGCTGAGAAACGTTCCACGTGAAATAAATTAGACATGCCAAGAAAAGGTGTGCACAATCTACTTCAGGGAACATTTATAGTAGAACAACCAGAGACACAGAATTGGTTACAGGAAACCAGGTGAAAAGAGAATAGGGGCGGCTTGTTGCAGCATTTCTCTTCAGGATGGTGTAGTTCTAGATAGACAGTAGTTATGATGATTAATGGCTAATGACAACTGTCAACTTGACAGAATCTAGACTTCCTTGGGAAGCTGACCTCTGGGTATGCTGTGGAAGATTATCTTGATTATAGTAATTGTTCTGGGAAGTCCAATCTTGGGAGCATTTCCTGTGTAGCATATTGTGAATTGTATAAAATGAGAGCATGGGGGAACACTAGCCCTGCATTAATCCCTCTCTGCTTCCTGATTGTGGATGTAATCTGCTTGGCSACGTCAATAACCTTCTTCCCCAACCTCTCTATCTTTTCTTCTTTACTTTTTTTCTCTTTTTTTAGTATTTGAAACATACTTATGCTTAGTAGTTTTATTTTCAAGTTAATATTTACCAGATTTCCTATGGTTTTAAAAATGAAAAGACAACTAATATTCTTAAGAGTATCTTAACAGCTCTTGAGTTGATATTATAAAAAGCTTACTCCTTATGAATTAGAAAATGTCATGTAAACACAGTTCTCATTTGAAGATTTTTCTAATGAGGAACTCCCTAGGTAACTCTTAAAATATTTTAGGAGATCAGTTCTCAGTCATTAGAAGAATATTTTCTRGGAGTTTTCCATGATGAAAGGCATACTTCAAAATTCCCCAGAAAGGTTCCAATCACTCATATTTTAGTAAAATAAAAATAGAGAACTATGCATGAAAACATGCTTGTCGCCTCGATTGTATGGCTATCTAGCAATGTCAAGAAACATCTTTCCATTAAAAACACAAAACAATAAGCATTTTATTAATTATTTTACTTTAATAGAAGGTCCTTTACCAAAATAGACATGTGCATCAATATTTGAAATCACTGTTTTTCCAAATATGTCTTTTGGGGCCAAAAATAAAGGGAACCATAGATCATTCCATGTACTCTCAACAAGTCTGACTTAGAGCATAGTTTTACAGCTGGTTTCAAAGCTCTTGAGAAGTGGGCTTTCCACTGGAAACTCTGAGAGGCTGCTCACTGTAGGGACCCTGACAGATACCATTATAATAAATGGGTCTGTGGGAGACATGATATAGGGTCACAGGTAATTAATGGCAGAAGTTAAACAAAATACAGGCAACGATTCCACTGAGAGCATGATGCAATGGGAGAAAGCGCTCATAAAACACAAAGAATGTCTATTTAGGAAAGAGCAGCGAGGAAAGACTTGTAAAATAAATCAAGATCTGGGACTTTAAGTTTAAGCAATCATTGCATATTGCCTTATAATTAGGAGTTTTTAGAAAAACACCATAAAATTGATCCTTAGCTACACAAAATTACTCTATATAGTAGACCTTGAAGGCAATGAAATATGAACTCAAGCACTCAAGCCAGTTAATGACATCCAAGGTTTTCTACTTGGAAAATCCAGCGGTAAGCATTCCTAAAATATGGCTCCTCGTTGTACAAATGGAATGTAACATGATTAGCAGAAAGAATCACAGTGATACGTCATCTCTTCCTCAATGTCATGACATGATTAGGTTTGGACACACACACACACACACACACACAGACACACACATACACACACAGAGAGAGAAAGAGAGGGGGGTGTTACATATTACCTTTATAGTTTGAGAATATCTGCAGAATTTATGGTCATAGGTTTTTATTTTGCTTTGCTTTGTTTGATCTTTGAATAATACTACACTACCTTCCATTATTTAATTTTTCTTTTTAAGAGAATGATTTCATTCCACTATGTTACTGAAAGTGACTTTAATTTCCTCTTCACACTGGACTTCAACTATTCCAAGAAGATTCAATGTTTGTAAGTCTACATTATTCTTTTGTAGAATAAATACATTCTGCAGATTTCTTTCTAAAACACATAGCCAAAGGATGGATTCAGTAGTTGTGAGGGTGTATGTTGGGATAGCAAGAGAGGAGAAATGATTATGATAGATTATTGATCTAAAACTTTAAAGAGATTGGCATCAATCCTGTCTTACTTCATGGCCTTGGGGTGGCAAGAAATTAATCCTGTATGTTAGATGTAGTGACTGAATCCCCAAGAGTTCCAGTCACTGACTGTGTTCTCATAGTGAAGTCAGCGGAGAGAACCATGATAGATATCATCCACCTACTGATGTGCTAAAGGTTTTCCATTTTAACACAGAGCCCCTCTAATTCTGAAAATGAATAAAATTCTTGCTCGAATAAAAGACATCCCCAACTGCCTTTTGAGGACAGCTTTGGGCTGGATGACTGAGATGAGGTTGCTTCTGCAGCTTCTGAAACTTTGACATAGTTTCCCAAACGACATTAGCTATAAAATCAACTTCTCATTACTTATTTGAAGATAACATTAACCAAATGAGGTTATGTACATCCTCTTCTCCCAGCCAAACTCTTAAAAATGCCTACTACATTTTTGCAATGACTAATTATTTTCTTGTTGTTTGACCCTGACAGGGTTTGGCTCTGAAAATGATTCTGAGTCAGATTCTCTATGGTGAGAAAAGAAAAGGAAGTGAAAGGAAGGAATAATGACATTTAACCCCAGATTCTCAAAAGCACTTCTCTTAAGTTTCACAGGAATATATTTTAACTCTGCTTGTTTAGTAAGCAACTGATATTATCTGCTTCCAATTTCCAGATTAGTGAGTTTATAATTTTGTAGTTGGGTTGTAATAATAATTGGAAATTTCATATTTTTTGGTCTTAAAGATAAATTGGAAGTCTGATGGTCTGGTAGTTTTATGATCTGGTTTAATTGTATTTCTGATATTGTGCAGAAGTAAGGGAGATCCATTAATATGAAAAATATTTGAATTCATCAATTTAGGGATATGAACAGWTATAAGTAAACTACAACTCTTAGGTATCTTTGGTTGCTTTGCCCTGATGTTTTGACTGTCAAATGAAGTGAGGGGTATAGAAGACAAAGCTAGCTACACAGAATGCATGTGCTAAACTAGCAGACATAGTAAGTTCATGTTACACACAGAGCAAAAGAACAAGTTAGAAAGAGATGCTATAGGTAGCCAAGCTTATGTATTTCCCACAGAGAAGAAAATTACTTCCCATGGAACAGCTTTAACAAAAATTGGCAAGGTAGTTTTTGTCTGAATTTTTATGTGGTCACCATGGTTAAAATGCTGTCCATGTTCCCATACAGGTAATTTCTGATTTAAAAAAAGATTTATTATTTAGCGTATTTATTGCTAAGTTTTGATTTCTTTATTCTAGCTTGCTTTCATTAATATATTCTTTCAGTCAGCAAGCTAACCTCCACTTCATAAAATTGGGCCCCAAATATGTAAAATTTGTAGAGAAGTATTTGTTAAAATTCCCTTTGGTATTTTTATTGCAAATGAAATCTAAGATAATATTTCCCATTTAGTATTTATGTTTTAATTGGTAACTAGGGTTACAGATTTTTAACTTTGTCAAACCTAACATTTATCTTAAAATTAATGAATCTAATAACTTAAAAATATTAAAATACCTTTCATTTATTTTCTTGATCATATTAAATTGATTATTTGGACTGTTTAAATAGGAAACATATAACAACACTTACTCACTTCTTAACTTTTGTAGATACATTTTAAATGGTGGCTATAGAACTAATTATCTAAATCTTTGTTATGATTTCATGTAATAAACTATGTTGCTCACTTTTGTGTTGCTATGCCCTAAACAGCAAACAAGGGCCACTAATGGACACACAGTTGGCAGGGAAGCATGGGTGGTGGCATATCGGGGTCTGCTGTAGCTAAGTRTTGGTGGACAGAGAAGCAGCAAGCTTGGACTGCACAACGCGTAGCTACAAAGCCCAAGGCTCTGAGACCCACTACCTTCAATTAGGCCCCACTTAAAAGTTCAACCACCTCTTGAAAAGTGCCTCTAATGGAGTTCCACACATTGTCACAAAAGAACATGGCATAGGGGGAACTAGTCCACATTTAAATTACAACGCAATCGCAAGAATAATAAAACGTGTTTTCTTAAACCTCAAGTTAGAGCAAGATTTTAAACCTCATGGTTCAGATTGTATTTCAAACAAGGCATAACTCAGGAACCTGAGCTAATGGTCTACATACTTAAAATGAACTCAATAGCCTAATTATGTTGCTTAATTTTTTAAAGATTAAAATGATAAATGATGTATATGTATGTGTGCGGGGGTGAGTTTCTGCCATGTGTGTGCAGATAGGCATGGGTTCCAAAAGAGGGCTCAGATCTAGAGCTGGAGTCACAGACTCCCGTGAGTCATCTGGTATAGGTGGTGTGGGTGTTGGAAACAGAACTCAAGTGTTCTGTACAAAAGGCATGTGCTCTTCACTGATAAGGCATTTCCTGCCACCTGATACCACCTTAAATCCTTTATGCTTTCTTTTTTAAAAATGCAATTGTTTAAATGACAAAACAGTGGAAGAACAAGTTGGAAAATGGTAGGTAAGCTTATTATAAAGATCTTAACACCATTCTCACTTGTTTCACATTTTTTTATATTCATTTCTATGCCTTTCACTCTGTCCAAGCCAATTAATATAAATGAAATACAATTTTAAAATGGCTAATGTTTCTTGGCTTCAGACTTGGTTCCAAGACCCAGTTAGGATTTGGAATGTGAGCTAAATTTCTGAGCGGACACATGTGTAACGTGGGCTTGGATGTAAGGGTAATCACACCAGAGTGGCAGCTTATGTTAGATTGACTGTTCGTGGATATAGTGGTCTGCCTTGAAGGAATTTGGGGAACATGGAAACTTAAAGTAAAGGGATTCCAAGTAAAACTTTTAACTCAGTGCATGAAGATTTTTGGCTTTACTTCCAAGACTCACGCTCCTCACATTTGCTCTTCTGCTCTGTGGCCTGTTATCCTTATTTAGAGGATGTAATTTAAACCTTATATATTTCAAGGAATCTCCTTGCCAGTCAGATTATAATCAATGGATTTATATTCTATATCTGGGCAGTAGAACTCTTCATTGCTCAAGTAAAGAAAAATTGATTTTTAAATGTTACTTATGTGTTACTTTCTTATTGAGCTAACATTTTATACATTACAACCAAATTGCTAATTATACTTTAAAGATTACTCTCAGCATGGCTGATGGTTTTATTTTTCTTTATGCTGCACAGTTTTGTAAATGTGGTGTTTGAGAGAGGTCCGTATATCGGCTGCTGTTATAGTTATTTCAAGCTGAATACTCCTTATAACTCATTCACAAGCTGGACAAAGGGTGCTGCTTAATGGTTGAGAAACCAGCTACCTACAGACTGGCTTCTTATGTGGTAGCTCACTGCTCAAATGAGGRTGGCCCCATAGCATATGACCTAAAACTAGGATGTTATCCAAGTTTATTTTCTTTGGTGTGCAACAGGTGAAAATAGTTTCAACTTCACATAGATTCGAGAGGAGGGATTAGAAATAATCTCTAAGTGAGAAAACTTGTTGCCAAATAGATGACATTTGAAATCTTCCAAATATATTCATTAACCAACTGGTTGTGTATAAACTGACTCTAAATTTATTTCTCTTTCCATTCACCAAATGACTGTATTGTCATATGGGATATTTTCCTTTTAACTGACGTTCAAGTAAACATTTATTTCTTGGAACTGTGTATCTGTTAAATTCAATGTATACTAGTGTATACTGTAGCTTGATTTTACTTCTGATATTGTAGAAAACTGATATTTACAATGTAAGATAGAAAATTTAGTTTGATTGACTTATACTTCATTTTTATTTAGGAACATTTTGTTTTGTGGGATTATTTGTAACGAATACTTTTTATTACTGAAAACAAGGCATTCTTTAATCTTTCAGTAGATCATTAAATGACTTACTTCTAAATTTCAGAAAATATAATTAATAGCAAAAAAAACAGGACAAAATTTGGACAGAAAGTACATCAAGTCACACAAGCTACATCAGAGTAAAGTCTTCTAGGTMGATGCCTCCTGGGACAATTTCAATATTCATGTTCTGATTTGTGGTGAGCACAATATTTTAAGAAGAGTTTGTTCAGGAAGAGATTATTTCCTACCCCCTTCAAACATCTCAGGAGCAGATTCTGACATTTTGTTGTTGTTGTTGTTGATTTGCAAGGTGACCTAGCTACAAGTGGAACATCAAACCCTAATGAGTGATTGACTGTGGGTTAATGCCTCTTTGCCTTGACTGTTCCCTTCATCTCTGAATGTTCTTTTCTCTTCTGACCAAATTACTTCTATCAGTAAGGTCCTTTCTAAAGAAATAATTCAGGTGACCCTCATCCATCTTTGACAAAATCTTATAATTTGTCAGCACATCTGAGAAAACAGCATATAACACATGGAAAGTTCATTTCTGTTTCATCAGCTGTGTATGTTACATGTTTTGTATTTGTGTGTATGTTATGYGTATGTTTGTGTGCGTATATGTGTGTGCATGTATGTGTGGTTTAATTCACCCTGTGTATAGGTTAACTGATACAGTTAAGATACAGAAATGTTTTGTTCCCAGAGGAATTTCTGCTTCTGTCTTTTGTTGTCTACCTCTCTACTATCCCTATTAATTTAACATCAAATTTCTCACAAAGATGCTACACTTTCTACGTACACAATAAACACAATAAAACTAAAATAAAGGATATGATAGTTCCAGTGAGATGTCCTTCATAATGTTAGGCATTTTGGACACTGGGTCCTAGTTGGTGGCAGTATTTGGGCAATTGAGGAGCTGTGGTCTTCCTGAAAGAATTATGGCTTTGGACAAGCCTTTGAGACTTTAAACCCTCTTACCATTGCCAGATAACATTTCCTGCTGTGTCTGCCTTTTATGATGAGTCCTAAAACTAGGTTTGGTATCTCACACCTCTAACCCCAGTCCTGGGGTAGTAGACACATGTGGATCTCTGAGTTTGAAGCCATCCTGGTCTACAGAAGGAGTTCCAGGACAGCCAAGGCTACACAAAGAAACTCTATCTCAAGGAAAACAACAAAAAGATGGGAGTCCTCAGCTTCCAACTCCTGCCGTCGTGTCTGCTGTCTACTGACATGCTATCCTTGCCATTATGAATCTTAACTCTCTGGAACCCTAATCCCTAGTATTCTGTCTTCTATACGTTGTCTTGGTCACGGTGTTTTATCACGGCAATAGAAAGTAACTAATATACAGGTAAAACAACAGGCGTTACAAACAGTAAAGTTTTAATTGAAAGTGCTCTTAGAGATAATTTAGCAGTGAGCTTACAACTCTTGTTCCACAACTGTAGCTAACAGACTATTTATAAGCAATACTTCCCCTGTTTAAATGGCCCATGAGAATACTTGGAATAAGTGCCCTGCATATCAATATATAAAGTTTTAAATGTGATCAACTGTTCTCTTCTTGCTTGTTAATTTATACAATCCAAACCTTTCGACTGTGTCGTTTTAACAGGACCCCTTGTAAAGAAACCATTTCCCAGTGGTGTGTTGAGGAGAATTAAGCAAGAATTTATCAAACAATTAAAGAAGCTCAGGATAGTGGGTCAGAGCTGCAGGCGGACACCGACCCACATGGCCACCAACTCACTCGGGGGTCTGAGTRCTCTGGGCCAGGGATCACAGCCTAGGCAGCCACCTTGCTTAGGTCACAGTGGCAGCTGGTCACTGAGCTCACCCATGCAGCTGCCAACTCGCTCGGAGGTCAGTGCAGCCTGTGCCTGGATTTCAGTCAAGGCAGCCACCTTGCCTCAGGGCACTACAGACTACTAGCAGCAGAGACCAGGTACAYTGACAGAGGCCAAGACTGACACCAACTATGCTGTCAGGCTCTTGCCTGCACCCAGAGCCAAAACAGCTCTGCACAGTCTCGGGGAGCCAGCCTGTCTGGCATGCAGCAGCGGCTGCCATCTTGCCTCAGTTCAGAGCTGTGGGCAGTTGCCGACCCTCAAGGCCACCAACTCACTTGGCGATCTGTGCAGGCTGTGCCTGGAATGCAGCAGAAGCAGCCACCTTGCCTCGGGGCACCTCAGACAGCTAATGAGACAGAGCCCTATGGACTGAGAGAACCACCATCTAGGCTCCAGCAGTCCAACCA
>BDUI01017354.1:7735-31799 GCA_002335545.1 Apodemus speciosus
ACCTCTATAGCATCTGCCCTAGCTCACGTGAAAGCTTTGGTTCAGTTTTGAACATCATAAAACGGATACTGAGACACACACATATTTGCAAGGCATATAACAAAACAGGTATTAGACGGATTAAAAATGTCTGCAGAAGCTCAAACGGAAATACTCGCTAGGGTACAGTGAACTTATCTTGGTAATGTATGTGTTATACGGAAGGAGGACATACAAATCACATATCGGCAGCAGCTTGCGGCTTAAGAACAGGATTAAATATGAAAGGCTGGTTCTGCATTAGCTTCATTCAGGATGGAGATACAGGTTCCGCTCGTTGCGATGTACCTTACATGTGCTGATTCTGTGCTTAGCGCTCCTGGTAAAGTGAGAATGTCWTATATTTTAGTCTTCGGATATGAATCCTCCATTCTTGTAATCTCATTGCCATATTCAACTAGATATAATTAAACAGAAGAGCATGATAGATAAAACCTGTTAGACGGAATGGTGATGAAGTGTGTTAGATGAAGAACAAGCCAGCTGTTAGTTGAGCAGCRATCGATCGGTCTCAGTTTCCGGCTCTTTGGTAAGCAGCGTTTGTCTGCATGTGTGAATTCCTCAGCGGTTAACCTTCATGTCACAAACTGAATACAAACAATTTAGAATGCGTGATCCTGCTAGCTGGGAGATGATGTAAAATAACTATTTTTAAACTTCAGAGCATGAGTCAGAATAGCCCCAGGGTCTGTTCCAGAGACAGGCAGCCCCCTGCGGAGTTTCTGCTCGGTGGGCAGGGTCCCTGAGTCTGTTTGCAGCAAGTTCACGGTGATCCTGATAAGCAGGCTCGGGGCCTGCAGTCTGAGAACTGCTGAGTTAGAGCAAACATGCCCTCTGAGGGAGCACCTGCGGGCCACCTAGGCTGCGGGATGATATAATTGGATCTGTTTTAAATAGGCCGCCTTAAGCAGTCAGATCTCCCCAACCTCTTTGAGCATTTTACAGGCCAGGAGAGTCAGTCATTGTTTCATTATTCCTTCTCTGGAATTAAAGGGGAAAAAAAAAACCTTCGACGACAGAGATGTTAAAGTACTTTCAAGTTAATTAAACATAGCTTTAGCTGCATGCTTCTGACATCTTGATAATTAAACACATCTAGACTCACTGGTGTTTGCCAACGGTTTTATGAAATAATTGAAAGTCTACCCTTCACAGAGGTTTGGTAGTCCCTGGGACACCCTTGGGCTAGTGGGTTGAGGAATGACCAGCAGGTGGCGCTTGAAGTCAGATAACGCCCCCAACGGGGGGTGCAGGGACACGTGCGCGCCAAGGTGCCGGCTTTAAATCCTCAAAGTAAGGTCCTCTTAACCACTTGTCATAAAACACCCTGAGACACACATCTTGGAAAATAGAAATGTCAAGCTCAGCATCTTTGCCACATTTCAAGCCAGGTAATTACCTTCTCTCCCAAAGGGAATCTATTTTATGTATTTGTGTGCTTTCTAGGTTACGAGTTTCCCAAAGGCAATGCTCTCCCTGCCTTCCCCTCATTCCACACAATGCCAACGTGAAATGCACATTTTACAATAACAACTTAATTATTCTATCCCTCTGAGCTACGTGGTAGCCTGTTATATAATTGCCGGCAATACAGAAACCTATATAAACCTCATATAAACCCTTGCAATAAATGGAAGCTTTTATTTGACCTAGAAATAAACTGCGTATTTACTTCACCTTTCCAAACAGGGRRAAAAAAAAGGCAAACCATTTCCCTGCTAGCCCAAATTGTAAGTCATTTCACATCAACAACAGCACTGCATTTCAGCTCGTCATTTTTATTAAGTCTTTAGAATCGAGTTTTTTTTTAATGACACGCAACAAATACTTTGATATAATCTAAGATAATAAAATAGTTGAACAACTTTGACCTTTTTTTTTTTAAGATTTACATTTGTATAGAAACAATCTGTGGGGCGCCTCACCTCGAAATGAAGGTGTCTAAAAACAGTGATCCATCAACATTGCTCTAAATATTTGTCCGGCTGAAAGATGTGGATTTCATTCCCAACTGAAATGTGCCTCCATGCAGTTTCCYGTGGCTCCGGAGCTTACGCCACAGGAAGGTGACCAAGGAAAAAAACAAAAAGAGTGACAATTCTCTCTTCCCTTTCCTAGTGTGAAGGACYGTGACTAGAACAGGGTAGTGACTGAAGCCAGGAAGAAATTCATTGCACAACTCTAGTCCATGAATACTAAGGTCACATCTACTCTTTACCCAAGACTGCCTATCTGGGAAATCCTACCATGATGGCACAGTGCATGCTGGTCCTCAAATATTTCCTCCACTAATCTTGTCAGTTACGACGGCTAGCCTGTGACCATAAATTCTCTSTAAGGGCTGGTCCTTTGTGTCACTGCAGTCTCGGATTTTGCATTATGTCATGTGATTGCTATGTCTTTAGTGCCCAGGAAGAGTCCATAATCTCCTAAGAAATGCCTCACCCACCCTCAGGTTCCCAAAGTGCCTAAGAGTGAAGACCACCCCGAGACAGCGTCTTCACTGAACACCTCCCCACAGGTGCCTGCGACTCTGGCCTAGATGATCCCATTGATCTTGGTCCACTCGTAGATGTCTTGTTCACACACTATGTCGGAGTTGATGAGAAGGTATCTGTCACCAACGCAGAAATGCTTCTGACAGGCAGCACACTTGAAACACTCCAGGTGATACACTTTGTCTTTCACACGCATTGTCATCTCATAGGCACGGATCCGCTTGTCACAGGATGCACAGAGACCATCCTGACCAAAAAGCCTGGGGCAGAAAAAAAAAAAAAGAAAGAAAAAGAAAACCGCTAAGAGACAGGGGCAGAGACAACGGAAAGAAGTGGCTGGCGATGATAGATTGATGTGAATCCATCTGTCGGGATTCCACGACACCTAGGCAATGCTGCGCCTAGTTGGGTACAGTGGATTACAGCAGGAATGCTAGTACTCGGGAGGCTGAGGCAGGAAGACGGCAAGGTCCAAGCAGGACTGGGATACATAGTACTACTCTATCTAAACATAAAAACAGATAAGCCAGATGGCTGAACCAGATAACAGTCCATGGATGCTTCCCTGAGAACACACTGACACGACAACATTTTGTTTGCCGTTCTTCTTCCCTTCGCTGAGCCTCTCCCCGTGTTTATCCATGCCTCTAGACTGTGTGGACCAGCTACAGAAGAGAAGGAACTGAAGTGACTTGTGGGACGTTAGGCATGCAGTACGTGTCCCCTTCCTAGAAGAACTTTCTCTGCAGAAGAGGAGCTGGGGCCAGCTCTTGGAGGGGTAAGTCACCAGGAACGCGCTAAGATGGGCATCAGTAGGAGGCTCCCAATTCTATCACGTTAACAGCCACTAATTAGCCGGGCAGTGGTGGCGCATGCCTGTAATCCCAGCACTTGGGAGGCAGAGGCAGGCGGATTTCTGAGTTCGAGGCCAGCCTGGTCTACAGAGTGAGTTCCAGGACAGCCAGGGCTACACAGAGAAACCCTGTCTCGAAAAAACCAACCAACCAACCAAACAAACAAACAAACAAAAAACAAACAAACAAACAAACAAACAAAAAAACCCCAGCCACTAATTTCGCCCTTTGGGGAATGTGCCTTGAGTCGTCCCCTTCCCTTCAAGCCACAAATTCCTTGTCCACATGACCATTCACGGGAGCCCCAGCTGCCAGGAGACAGGAGTATCCTGGGAGTCAAGCAGTGCCACTAATCATGCCTCGGAGACGCAGAGGAGAAACAGGATCTCTCCGTGATGCATAGAGGCCCTTCATTCATGCTCCTCCTGCCTACTTAGCATGACTCTCTGGAGAGAAGACTTTCCTCACATCTAAATCAAGTTTCTCCCTAGCCTCAGGTGCATCACTCAATCAAGCAACACTTAAATGTTGAGGTGTGCGAGACAACTTAGGAGTCACGGCATTGGTTTGAAAGCAGCTGGTCAGGGACTGGCAGCACCCAGGAACTTGTTAGAAATTCCCAACTATCCCTGTACCCAACAGAGAGAAGGCTCAGAAGACTGTACTGATAATCTAATGATGGCTAAACTTTGAAAACGAGCCTGCCTGTAAGAAAGAACATTAGGGCCAGAAGGTGGTTTGGCCATCTTATCATCTGCCTTGCTTAGATGTTAGTGTAACACGTAGGGCGTGTCAGGGCATCAGAGGTCAATGACTGAGCCAACCCTGGCTATGTGGACACATTCCAAGTGTCCTCTCAACTGCTGCTGCAGGGTCTTTTTTACATAGCGCTTGTAACATAGCGTGTGAGCATGTAGCTTCTGTATAAAGTCTTTAGGACTATTTCCAGGAAATACTTGGTCTCCCTAGAAGTCCGTACTGACTTACAAAATGAGAGAATCGACTGGTGCATCCTAAGAAGTTATAGGGGAGGTCAAAATAGCCACCAAAGCCTGCAACATTTGGCTGGAATGGATGGCTCACAGCAGGGCCTGTGAGCAGAGAGCTAGCTCACCGCAGCAGGGTCAGMGGTCATCTCTGTTCTGGATCCCATTTTCTGTGCTGTAAGCCGACTCATCAATGGGGGAGAGCGCTCTATCTTACCAGAGCAGATGGTGGAGCTGTAGGTAACTGCCACASTGGAGGTCACCAAGGAGCAAGAGCGTTCCGGTGTCCTGACTGCTCAGTAAGTTAAGTTTGGGGCTGAGCAGAGACACACAACTGAGAAAACAGTGTGGGCAGACKAGTCTGACTGCCTGAGGTCGGAGACCTTAAGAAAGCAGGAGCTTCTTAAGGGAAGTCAGGGGGGCAAATGACAACACGCCAGGCAGCGAATGGGAGGACAAAGGACTAATGTCTGGAAGATAAGTTCAGGTCCCAGAATCACCTCTAACTAGGTAGGGGACCTGAGCAAATGACATGTCCTCTCCTGGCTTCTGTGCCTTACACTGTAAGCCAAGGCTGAAGGCAGAGGTCTTGGCAGCCCACTCCAGCTCAGGTACTCTGAAATGCTAACGGTAATGAAAACGAACCAGGACTTGGCAGCTAACGTGTGCATTAACCTCTGCCTCACAAAACCTCATCTTAGCTGGATACCCCAGAAACAGACCACAGGGGGCGATTTATGTTCAAGTGGTTTATGATGTCCTCAGGGTAAGGGAGAAAGAGTCAAGTAGCAAATCTCAGAGGCACAGCCTTGGAGGGAGCTTCAGCCCGATATCTAGGGACTCCTGAAGTATAAGACCTGTCTCCAAGTGGCCCTGGTTCCCCCCTACGCTGCAGGGATTGGGGTGTCTTTGGCACCAGGGTCTGGTGAGACTGCATAGTTCTGGCTGCAACAGATGCTAGCTAGATGTAGGTGCTAGCTGCTGAAACAGAATCGTAGGCTAAAGGGGCTCGCCCTACATAAAAGTTCGTGGATCGACACTGGATCTACRAGGATCCAGGCTGGGTACCCAACACAACGTAATAGTAGCAGGTTTGAGTTGTACAAGAGACAGGGTGGGAAGGGTGGTGGTGGGGTCCTGGATATTTGAGGTTGAATGTCTTAAAAAGACCAGAAGAGAGTTAGCCATTCAAGATCCTCATGGAGAGAAGCTGGTCTAGGGACAGGGACTGGATCTCTTTGGAGGACCCTCTGAGTCATTCTGAACGTATCCTGTTAAAATAGCTTCAGAATAGCCAAAGAAATGAAGTAAAGAAATTCATGGCAAATGGACCATCCCTGGAGGAAATAAAAATTCCTCCTCTGTCAAGAGGTGTCAGAGCCTTAAGCTTTCTGCTGCCCATTTTAATAACAATAATATAAATATTAAAGGGTGGCTGGGAACGCCTGCACTAATGCAGAGTTAATTAACATGTTGCCTGGGAATGGAGCAGGGAGAAGAATTATTTCGTGTCACCAAGACACAAGTTAATTAACGCTCGGCTCTCCCAGACTATTTTTTTCTTCTCCTTTTTTTGAAAATGGAAAAGATTAACAAGCCCAGGCAGCGCCGCCTTTCTTCCTGACTGTTCTATAAAACTGCGGAGATAGGGGAGGAATCGGCTCTTTTGACCTTACTGTATCTGACTTCGTTTAATAAGATTCAAATGATTGGACAGGGGTGGAGGCAGGAGCCCGGTGGGAATCCTTTACCCAGCTGCTTCCTGATGGATCTGGCAGACCTGGGGTGAGCAGAAACCAGGTCTGTATTTATCTCCTTTCTATTTTCTTATGACTTAAGAAAGAAAGCAAGAAAGCAAGCAAGCAAGCAAGCAAGAAAAAAAGAAAAAGAAAGAGGGAAAGAAGGAAAGAAAGAAAGAAAGAAATTCAACAAAATTACAGTAAGACCTACTGGCTCTCTTTTCCATTTGCCCGAAACCACTACGTCTGCAAYGATTTCAACCAAAGACTGTAGGCGCAGAAACACGACCTCAGTCTTTGGGTGGATAGATAAGCTTCCTTTCACTGCAGAACAACCAGCAGTTTTGTTTTTATTTCACATGTGCAGTGCCCTGAGAACACACGCAGGAGGAGGAGCCTTCTTAGCAGCCGAGGGCACTGGAGTCTAAAAGAGCTTCTCTCCACGGGCTAGATGGTCCTAATATATTGGGTTGCACGCTCAGTGGACGCTCTGCCACAGGAGGATGGCGAAGAGCTGACAGCTGAACAGTTGAGCGTATCTGACAGTACGGGGCACGGAGTTACCTCCAGTGCAGCTAATATAGAAACTAGAGATGCTAGACCGTGCCAGGCAAAGACACTCACTGGGTGCCAGGACACTCACATACAGGGGAAATGTTTCTGTCTCACTTGGTCTTGTACACTTCCTATTTCTGCCTTCCATGTTACCATCGCCTCGTCCATTATAATGGAAAATAATTTGTGATACCACCACAACACCTGTCAGTTATAATACCAGCTACTATCTATTTCTTACGTCACGTACTAAGTCAAGTACTTCATTCTAACTTTAGAAGTARCTACAATTACTATCCCCATTTTACAGACAGGTAATGGAAGCRTGTGTGCATTGCCCAAAGCCAGCACTAGRAAGCAATGGAGTAGGGACTCAAACCTTCGCCTCTATAGCTGCTGAAYGCTASYCTCCTGCTATGAAACTCAGTGCTTGGGGCTCACTAGCAAGGCTCACRGATTGCTATTTTAAAAGTTCTCATCAATAATACTGGTGTCATGCACAAGACTATCTACATATATCCATGTTTATTGAGTATTAAATGAGAACTCACCCCTAAACTTATAAATGAATTCTTTCTCTTCCCCTAGTTCCCCAGATATTTCCCTACAAATACTTTTCCAAACCCTATCCCTTGGTCTGCTCCCACCCCCAGCATTTTGTCCTTAATCTGAATTCCATGTTTATTCTTCTCTTACCTTTAAAGTCGKCAGTGATTTACCATGCAGTGATGTGTCTCTGCAAACATGGCCACAGCAGAGGARGAGCTCACGGCTTCTCTGAAGAGGCAGCTGAGGCCCAGCCTCCACAGCCTAGCCTCCTTAGACAGACAGCTCAGGAGCTAAAGACTATGTGTCCAAACCCAGATGTGCCCCAGATGTGTGAGGGATGTACCTGAGATAGTCTCTCCTGCAGAGCTTCCGTCCCAGCTTGTAGTAGAGGCGCCGCCCCACCTCTCCCAGCCGACACCCACAGAGGTCACAGCTGAGGCAGTCCTCATGCCAGTACTGGTCGATGGCTTTCAGGAAGTAGCGGTCCCCTATGTTCTGCTGGCAGCCACCACATGTCAGCAGGGACGGGGGTATCTGCAGCACCTCATCCACAGGTTCCCTGGGGAGGAGGCCAAGCATTAGGATAAGCTCCTGAAGGGAGACACGCACTAGGTCCCAGGAATKGCTGCRTGCCAAAGGTTCTAAGGGGAAACCTCACTACATTTCCTTTCCAGCAGTCACAGAGGAAGGACTCCTTAACTCAGACTGCAGAGACACAGCCAACCTTGGATAAAGATGGGAATGAGCTACAGAGACCTTGTCATCTGAAAAATCGAAGACAGGATACCAGGCAGATAGCGCTGGACCCTTGACCTCTGCGGGCACCTCTGACCCCTCTGCCTCTTCCTCCTCCCCTCCTACTCTCCTGTCTCCCCAGCCCTCCCTCCCTTTCTTTTTTCTTTGGTACCGAGGACACAGGCACTGCCAACTCCAAAGAATATACTTGAGACCAAAGGAGTTGCTCACAGTCAAAGCATCTGATGACCCAATGTGCTAAAAATCTACAGATAACCTGCTGAATCCATCCTACTGAAGCCCTTCCCACTTCACAGAATCAAAGGTAGAAGAGGAAGAAAGCTATCGAAATTATATTAGACTGCCTTCTCTTTCCAAAACAGAAAGTTCTGTCAATATCTAATTATTCCAATTGAAGTTTTGCATTCCTTCCTACATTCTGCACAATTCTGGAGATTCAGCTTATCAGAGGCCCAATGGCCATCTCTCCAGTACCACCTAAAGTGGGGACATAACCCCAGCCCGTCCTGAGGTGGAACCTGGAGGAGCAGGATGTCAAGTTCATCAGAATCATCCAGAGGCTCAGGGCTTCAGCAGACACTGTGTCGAAGAAGTGCTAGATCGGAATGAATCTTTGGGAAGAAATCTAGGTCACGATGGGATTCTTAAACAGATAGAGGACATTGGTGATGGGGGTTTTTCTTCATACTTTTTTTCACGATAGCAAAAGTAGTTTGGATAAAATTAAATTAGTAAAGAGAGTGGAGGAGGCGCCAAATGGTGGACTTAAAGGGAGTGGGAGGCAATTAAATTGATACCAAAGTCTCAATTCGGGTTCTTTGTTCACAGTGAGCCTGAGGGGTGTGTTCTTTCATTGAAAGAGTTTTATATAGGGATCAAGATGCTTAGGAGGTTAGGGTGCTTGCCACCAAGCTAGATGATCTGATGTGGTCCCCAGCACACACATAGTGGAAAGAGCCAATTCCAGCAAGTTGTCTTATTTATATACCCATGCACATAGACACACACACACACATGAGTGTGTGTGCACACGTGTGTATGTGCGTGCACATGTTAAAGTCACACACAGGGCCTTCTGCTTGCTTCGCCTTCCTGGAACCTGTATACTTTTCTTTTACATATAAGAAATAACTTTTCTGAGGGAAAATTGCACAGAAGAAATGATTGTGATGTCAAATAGGAGACAGGGAACTCTTAATGCTTGTTGATTTGTAATAATTAATGTGCTCTTGGAACTTTATCCAAATGAAACCTTACTTGTAAAAACATCTAGTTTAAACTTTAATTGGCTTTCATTCCTATTATGAAATGTCCGATGGGATTTCCTCCTGGGTGCCCTGGGCGATACGTCTGTGCCTCTTCTTTTTATTTGGCATGTTTACCAAGTGACCTTGTGGCCTAATTGGCCTGTACCCATGAAGTTCAGCTCCATTATATTTGGGGACGATGAGACTCAGGGAATGAGTGCATATGTGGCATCCAACATCTTCAGGAGACCACTATCTGGGAGACCACTGAGCATCTATTGTACATATTTAGCTAAATGCTAATGCCAAACCCACCATTTTAGCACAGAATATAAGAATATCTTCCTTTAGAACCAGGACTTTTGAAGTGGAGGCCAGTTTCTTTGAGAAATACAAAGACCAAGTCAAGTGTTAGGTGTTGTGTTGTTTGCTTGTTTGTTTGTTTGTTTGTTTGTTGTTTCAGTGCTGACAATCAAACCCAGGTCACTTTAGGTAAGTGCTCCACTACTGACTTCTTTCTCAGTTGTTTGTTTGTATTGTTTTTAAATTTTTATTTTTATTTTTAATTGTATGTATGTGTGTGGGAACAGATACATAAGGGCAGGTGTCCCAGAAAGCCACAGGCATCAGATACCCTAGAGATGGAGTAACAGAGGGTGGTGAGCCACCCAAGATGGGTGCTGGGAATCCAACTTAGGTTCCCTATTAGAGCAGGGGATGCTCTAACCACTGAGCTTCGGGTTCTCTCTTTCTTCCACATGGGTTCTAGGGGTCAAACTCAGGTCATCAAACTTAGAGCAAGCATCTTTAGCAGCTGAGGCAGCTCGACAACCCCTCCTTCATTGAAAGTTTAAGACAGATCTCACTAAATTGCCCAGGCTGGCCTGGGACTTTCCATTCTTCTGCCTCAGCCTCTCATGAACACAGAATTATGGGTGAGGTGGGCTAAGACTTTAAATGGTTTTAATAATACACTAGAAGTCGCCAGGCGGTGGTGGCACACACCTTTAAATCCCATCACTCTGGAGGCAGAGGCAGGTGGATCTCTGAGTTTGAGGCCAGCCTGGGCTACAGAGTGAGTTCCAGGACAGCCAGGGATACAAAGAGAAACCCTGTCTGGAGGGGAGCCCACCAGAGCCTTTGTTTCTATAGGTATATATAAAGTTTCCATCGTCATAGCTGAAAGTTAACGAAGGTCCTTGGCCTATTCAAGTGCCCCAATTCAGAATCAAATCTCTTCCCTTTGCATAGCTCAAGGTTTTACATTGGACTTTCAAAAACACCCACAGAACTCCCATCATGCTTGATGCCCAGATGCCTGATGTTATTACCAGCCAACTCTGAAAGAGAAGAATCTCTACTTAACTGGAACAAAACCCGCTAGAATTAAAATGACCTGCAGGGAGGCCGAAGGGATCACCAATTGCATGGTGAAGGACATCTATGTTCATGAATTCTGGCTTCCTGTGTACACGCTAGCTTTGCACATGCCTATACAAGGACTAATCTGTATCTGGAGAGCCAAGCTGGTAAGGACCCAAGCTGGCTTTGAGCAAGCACACAGTGAGGCTGCTGACAGGAGAGCTGCAGGAGAAAGAGACATGATGGTCTGAGAACAGATAAGGAGGACAGGAAAAGATTCTGACTTGGYCTATCTTTCTATAATTCATGACGTGCCATTATCTCTGGTGAACAATTCAAGCCAAAGACTGAATGAGATTTACCTTAAGTCAATATTTGATATTCTCCCACCAGCCTGTCCTGAATATGATGCCTGAGTGTCTCTTTAGTTTTCATTTCTGGCAAAAAAAGGTGTCTCACTGTGAGACACCTTTCAGCTTTCTAGTCTGGGGCAAAAAAAAAAAAAAGCACCAACTTTGGCAAGAGCGAACTTACTTTACAGAACCCAATCCTCAGGCTGGAGAGAGGGCTCAGCAGTTTAAGGATGTTTTCTGTTTTTCCAAAGGACCCAAGTTGGGAGTCTCTACACCCAAAACAGATGGCTCACAACTACCAGTAACTCCCACTCTAGGAGATCCATCACCTCCAACCTCCAGAGGACCGCACTTAGATGTGCACACATTCATGTAATTAATATTTTTTAAGGAGCCAAACTCAACGTCTAATAAAGGATTAGTGGTTAGGTTGCGCTGATAAAAAATTAGTAAACAACAGTTCACCAGACTGACTCCCTTACTGGGTAATCTTATGTCCTGTCCAATCTGAAAACTCGGGGGCTCAGATGTAATTCTAAATTTATTTTTAAAAGGGAACAAGCTATAGACACTGACTCTTTTTTGGAAAGGGTTGTTGCTTTTCTCCTGAGATTTTAAGGAAGCTGGTCTTCGTGTCAACAAACCTAGCTCCATTCSGAGCTGGTRTCTTAACCTTCAAGACTGAAGAGTGATGTTTATATTCTCGCTGGATCCTGGGACTTCCTGTGTTTTATGAGAACACGCTGGGTTTTTATGCTGCTGGCMGAGGGTAAAGCCCAGGTAAATAAACACCACCGAAGGCTGAAATTGAAGGGGGGAGGTGAGTAGAAAAACTTCGGCAGGAAAGCACAATTCTTTTAAAGCAGGAAAAGAAAAGAAAAGGGGGRAAAACCCCCACCAAAACAAATGCATCTTAAAAGCCCAAATGGACAAGTCATTAACCAGCTCCTCTGGTCTTGTGTTAACAAATCCCTTCAAAGGATTAGATGAGGACTTCAAAGGAATAAAAACTCAAAACCAGACAGCTAATGACTCTTAAAAGGGCATTTGTATAGACGTGGAAAAAAAACCCGATACCATCATTCCTGGCTCCCCTTGTTAAGACTAGAGAATGGGCTAGGGTAAAGGCTGTAGAATGGGGGTGGGGTGTTATTTGCAAACCAGCGCAAAGCTCAGAGCACTAGACAGTACATGCTCATGACAGCTCTGGTTCGCTGACCCCCAAGCCCTTCTGAGAGTTCGATGAGATTCTGCTCCCTAGAAAAACATACTAGACCAAGAAAAAAAAAGTGCACTAACTTTCGAGGTTCACATGCCCACACTAGGAGACTCAGGGGAGGGACGAACATGTACCCGAAGGAACTCCGCATTAGCAATTCTAGAAGTCTCTGGAGGCCAGAACCAGCTCCCAGGTGGACAGGCGGACCTCATCAACTGTCCACTCTACTCCGGGCCTGGTAGGAGACTGTCGGAGACCCGGGACGTTCTGGTTGGGATGCCCCCCATTCCAAGGCCAAATGGACAAAAAGGAAGGGAACCTGGAGAGAGTGGGACGAAAGGGGAGAAGGCAGACTCTCACCCTCCGCTCTCCCTGCCCCGCACCTGTGCCTCGGAGCTCCGGATGCCTGCTCCTGGGCAAACTTTCTGACCCTGGTGAAGGTTTGGGGAGCTTTCTAGATAGCCCGGAGCGGTCCGCAGGGTCGATCCCAGTTACAGCTTCCGCCACCCAGTCCCTCTCGGTGTCTCCAGAGTCACCCGCGAGGAAAGAGAACCCCTGCGAGACCGAGGGACCAAGGGCACGCTGCGGGCGCGCACCTGGAGTCAGCCCCTCGCGCCTAGCCTGGGACCTGGTGTGGGGTGCGGGGACAGAAGCGCCACACTTACTCAGACGGGTCCAGGCTCTTCCTTTCGATGGCCGAGGACATTGGGGAGGGGGGCGGCGTGCCGGGCGGCGGGGGCGCTCCCTTTGTGGCGCGTGGCTGGCTAGCTGCCTGGACTCGGACCCCCTCGGGTGCTCGGGCGCCGCCGCTCCTGCGCCTCCTCTTGCTCGGTCGCTCCGCCGGCGAGCTCGCCCCTCCACGCTCAAGGACAGTCACCGCGCTCCCTTCAAACGCCAAAGAGAGAGAGCGAATCACCCAGCTGCCCGGCGCGCGGCGGCCGAGGCAGGGGGCCGGGGAGCAGCCCGGCCTCCCTCCGGCGGCTGCGACAGCTGCCGCTGCTCAGGACTTAACCTTCCATCCCGGTCCCGCTGCCGTCACCACAGCCGCCGCCGCCGCCCGGTCCCGATCGCGCGCAGTCGCCGGCTCCGCCCGGCCGCCCCGAGCCCCTCGCACCTTCGCTGGGGTCGGGGCGCCGGGGGCAGTGAGGGGGCGGCGGCCTGGGGGCGGGGAGCTGACCGCGCGGCTCTCCCCGGGCTCCCTCCTCTCTCGCGAAGGTCTATTTTCGCTCAGCTTCCCTCTGTCTCTGGTTTCATTTCCTTTTTCCTGATCACGATTCAAATACAATAGAAGGAAATCACATTTAAAGAGACAGCTGCCCGCCCCCTCCCCCTTTTTTTTCTTCCTTTTTTTTTTTTTTTTTTTTTTTAAAAAAAAACGGGGCTCCTGGGGATTAGCAATCCAAACAGCAGCAGCGGCGGCGGCGGCAGCGGCGGCGGCGGCAGCCCTGACTTGGCTTCTTAAAGGGGCCCGCGGCGGAGACCGGAGACTCCTGGGGCAAGAAGCCCGTTGCCACTAAACCGTCTTTTTCAGAGTTCCCCTTCTTCAGCCTTTCCCTTTGGTTTCAGGCTGAAAGTAACCACCTGGCCGTTCCAGCAAGAAAGAAAAGACAAGAATGTGAAATAAGCACCTGCAGAAATGCAGCGTTGCTAGCGGCTGGCTAGCGAGCGCTCGTCTCGGGTTCGAGGTCTGAGACAGTGCGGATCTGGGGGCGGCAAGCTAGTAGCTGCGACTGCGCTCCAGAGAGGGGACGCGAGCTGTGTGACCAAGGACCTCACGCGCTAGGTGCGCCTGAGCAGAGCTGGGGGCAGCTAATCCCGCAGGGAGGGTGGCTGGGAGGGACCACGTTGTCAGGGTCTCCTCTCCATCTGCTGGCCTCAGAATTCCCTCCCTTAGTATCTTTGAAAGAGCGAACTCCAGCGGTTAGGCTGGCTGTCTCTGTAAAGTATCAGCAATACTTGGACCGGAGAAAGTTCCTTCCCAAGAAAAGGACTCTACAGTTATTACTATTATTTTGCCCTATAGAAAGCAAAGAAAAGGGCAGGTTTCTCTTCAAGCTTGAAGACAAGTTCTAGAAGAAGAAAGAAATGCAGAAGGGAAGAAGAGGACTCTAGCTAGCTACTTTTGCAGGGAGAAAAACCTAGCTTCCCCTGGGCCTTGAGTTCCTTGAAACAGTCCAGAAATGATCATTCAAGGCCCGTTAGCTTATGATGATGACAGTCTTCAGGTTTGTGAAGAGGAAAATCCCGAGTACTTTCAGAATCCATTGTTTAGTAAGAACAGCCTGATCAAGGACATAGGCATTTCAGCCCCATTTTAAAGATTGCTTTAATACCCTAGACCAGCTCACCCGGACGATGATTGTTGAAGTCAGAACAGAATTCCTGGAGTCCCCATACAGAGCAAAATCCCCCCTGGCTTCTCACGAGCAGTAACCTGAAGCACTACCCACAGATTCGTGCCATTTTCATGTCTTTATGTCTTGAAATTTATACTGAAGGGGAATAATTAAAATCTGTGTCTGTGGGCATGCCCTCATGTTGGTCCAAAACCCACCTTCAGGATATAAAAAGACATTTCCTATTTAAGTCCTTGGTTTTTAAATTAAAAAACAAAAATCTTTACAATGTTTAGGTAAGCCTAAATTTAATGATAAATACATAATATGTTATTCTACTTTCATTTCTATCTGAAGTGAAAATAAACATCGTTTGTGGTAGCACAGGCCAGTAATCCCAGGTCAGGGCAGGAGCATTAGGACTTCTAAGTCATCCTCCCCTGCAAAGTTCATTACAGGCCAGTCTGGGCTACAGGATACAGTGTCGCAAAACCAAAACCAAAAGAAGAAAAAGAAACAATGAAAACACACGGGTTGTGATTAGCAGTGTATCTACTTAATAATGATGCTTCAATGCTGAGCCACTAGAACCACATTCCTGGGGTTGATTTAGACTCTTATCAGCTCATGTGACTAGGAAGCTACCTTCAATATACAGCATGGAGAAAGTGGCTGAGGAGTTTGCCTGTATTGTAACCTCCCTTTTACCATCGTGTGAACTCGGCTGAACAAGGAGAGTGTTATTCTCAACATCCTTGCTAGTAAAATGGGAATAATGGGACTTACTAACTAGAGAGTTTGGTGTAAGGATCAGTAGAACTGTGCACCCAATATGTGGAACGTGACCCATGGATCTAGATCTGTAATTAAGTATGTGTGTGTATGTATGTGTGTGTATGTATATGTGTGTGTTTACCAGCATTTTCCTTGCTCCAATTTTCCATAGCATTGGAATGAGTTATTAAAATAAATATCTTCTTGGACTTCAAGAGATAACTTTGGAATGGCCAAGTCCAGGCACGGAGATGCCTTTATGCTTCTCCTTTGACCTGAGTGTGCTAACAGGAGAAGAGGGAAGAGGGGGGCTTGCATGACTTTGGGTTAATTTCTTGTCTTTCACAACTCTTTGGGGAGAGCCCTCTTTGAGAAGGTGCATCTATGATATGATGATATCTTAAGATTTCAATTTCACACACCATGGCTATAAGAAATTACTGCCTACTGGTGGGACTTCATTCCCATCCTATGGGCAATTAAGTCTCCCAAATTTAAGTGTGACATTTAGAACCAAGTCTCAAAATGTGTTTTTTTATGTCTTTTCGTTATGAATGATTTTTTAAGCAATCATGGTCTTATGGTATCTTCCCGTAGCATCCAATAACTACCATGTTCAGGCAAAATCCAGCTACTCTGAGGCGATCTGAGTGTGTAAAATGAGAGCTAAAGAAATCCCTGTTTGATCCCTACCCAGCGGGGTTAGACTGTAACTTCTCCACCCCCCAAAATATTAACTACCCTGAAGTTTAGACAGTCCCAAGCTTTCCTTCTGAAATAAGAATGTCAGAAGTCTGAATCAGTCTGCATGATAAATGTGACCACAGATAGGTTATTTTTCCTCACTGGAATCCCCCCCTTCATTTTCTCCTTAGTACATTTATAATTATATTCTAGGGAAGAAGAGCCTCACGTGACTATGACTACATGTCTTCGCCACAGTGGACTTCTGCCAAGAGTGAAGCATCTCATGGGGAAAATGCTAACAAGGACAATTTACTTTTGTTGTTTTAACCACGGGAAGCTGAGTTGCAACATACACCTTGTTAGTTGTCACAGTCACAGAAATAAAACTTTTAATATGGTTTCAGCTCACGTGGAAAATTCTTTAAATGTTTAGTTGTTACGAGCATCTGACTTCTAGCCAATCAAGACATCCCCCAGAGATGGCTGAGACTGGCGTCCCGAGGGAGAAGCTGAGGTGAGAGAGACTCCAGCGTTTGCCTACTCATTTGGGAACTTCTCAGGGCCAGTTTGTTCTGTTAGTAACTTTATCGATAAACAAATCAGGTTTTGTAGGAAAGGGTTATCAGATTCATCCTTTCCTCCTCTATCATCTGAGTCTTAGGAGAATGGACACAGGAGTGACGTAGACAGAACTCCATTGCGTGATTTGGGAGAGGTTACTTCACCTCTGAACCTCAATTTCTCTGTCACATGGAGGTTCTAAAAAGAAGTTGATGAGGGCAGAGCGGGGCCAATATCACTGGGTTGCCTGTTCATCCTATAGGGGTTGTCAGTGTGATAATATGTGCAAAAACGCTTTGCACAATGATGGTGCCTAGAAAAGGCTCAGAAATGATAACAGTTGCTATTACTCCATCTTTCGGAAGCAATCATCACCACATCAAGAAGCAGCAATCTTCCAGCCAATCAAGACATCCTCGGCTGAGTCTGGCGTCCCTCAGGAGGAGCTGAGTCTCTGAGAGAGACTCCAGTATTTGCAAAACTTCAGGCTTAGAGATCCCCATATTTCAGACTGCAACCTAGGACTGTGCGCATGGGGCCCGAGAGAGCTGCTGGCAATGTCACTGCTTCCTGCTACACAGCATGCTCGCTCCAGCCACATCCTGATGTTATTCACTGACTTTCCACATCCCAGCCCCGTAGAGTCCCCTTGGAGGAGAGGCCAGCAGCTAGAGGTTTGGACCGGTTGGTAAAGTACTTGCCACAGGAACTCTCGTAAAGGCTTAGCAGCTTCTCTAATCCCAGGGCTGCAGAGACAGGGATCCTAGGGGCTTGTAGCCAGCCCAAGTAAGCAACTAGTGAGTTCCATGTTCAGGGAAAGACCCTGACTCAAAAAAGAAGGTGGGGAGCAATTGAAGAAACCACTCTGATGGTGACCTCTGACCTTCACAAGATCAAATGTATAGACATGGCGTATGACAGAGACAGGGAGGGAGAGAGGAAGGAGGAGGCCAAGTCTGGTACAGAAGGGACTGTCCTGAAATGTCCATTCAACACATATCTTAGCAGCTGTCCCCACTGGAAGGGATCTGAGAATGCTGAGACATTTGATTTCCTCCTTGCAGCAGCTGGAGTTTGGAGGCTTCCCTCCCAGTGGGCCTGCCAGGCTCACCCCAGAGCCTTCCTCGACCTTTGGCTTGGGGCCTGACTTCTTTGCTCCTACAGATACGGAAGCAAACATCTGTACACTGGGACTTCCAAAGCGCTGTCTCCTACTGCCTTTATAGGATTCAGCAAAATGAAGCAGATAGGTGCTTGGAGAGTAAGTTCCTATAGAGCTTTGGAGCCATCAACCGTCACCTTCCATAGAATGTATTTTAACAAGTCCGGCTTCAAGATAGCTTTGAGTGTCCACTGATGATTCAAATCCTTTAACAGGCTGAGCAAATCAGAGTCAACTGCTCCTTCTTCCACTGTGGCTGACCCCTCCCAACGAGTACTGGACCCTGAGTCCCTAGGCTGCTCCAAGCTCAAGGGAAGGCAAGAGGTGCAGACTCACAGAGCTGCCATCGTGGTCTGTTTCTGGGCACTCTCTGCTCTGCAGCTGTGGAGGCTGTCCTAGCGAAGTAACACAGTGCATGGAATCCAGTTCACCACGTGAGACATCCGGGTTCCTGATGTGGGCCTGGGAGGCCCGGCCTGCCATCTACCATACACATGACCTCAGAGCTCTCAGTTTTTGTGCTTGGATCACATCAGCTGGCTCCAACTGAGGGCTCTTGCTTCGTTCCCTCTCTCTTCTCCACCTAAAACGTTCCTTCTTTCCTTCCTCTCTATCTGCGTGTGTGCGTGTGCGTGTGTGTGTGTGTGAGTGAGTGTGTGACGTAGCCTGGCTGCTTAGCCTTGACTCACTGGATAGCTGATGGCGATCTTGACTTTCTGATCCTGGCTGGGTGTATGTCACCACACCCAGCTTCTGAGCTGCTCTTTCTCCCATCATCCTATAGGGCTCATGAACTTCATTTAGTTCTCTGTTAAAATGTCTAATAAGAATACTCCGAAGGGGCATTCAAAATGTAACTTTGGAGGTCTGGAGAGCTGGTTCTGCAGTCACCAACACCCAGGGGTCTTCTGGAGGAACCACATCAGATGGCTCACAATTACCTATGACCACAGTTCCAGGGGATCCAATTCCCTCCAGCCTCCAGGAATACTCACATACATGTGTTCACATAAACTCATGCAGTCATACATACACACACACATAGACACACACTCACAGGCGCTAGCGCACACACACACATGTATAGCTAAATAAATGGATCTTTAAAAACAAAGTCCAACTTTCCATCTGTCCCTAGCCCCATTATCCGCCTTCTTTCCCCACTAGCATCCTCACCGATTTCTCTCCAGAACCTCTGCAACAGGAGCCGCAGTTCTTGCTGGCTGGGGTGCTCTCCCCCACCCCTTCCAAGAATGGAGATTCTACAAAGGCAGAAACTGTTTCTGATGTGTTCTCAACTCTGTCTTTAGCATTGAGCATGTGACAGCACGTGGCAGGTCCTTAATAAATTAAATCGAATCAATGAATGATAAATGTGCCAATGGCAGATCGAGTGCTCCCTTGGACCATGCATGCTCCCGCCATCAGTGCTTTCTGGACAAAAGTAGACAGGGACCTTAAAAGGAAGGTTTCTGCCTCTGTCTGTCTCTCTGTCTGTCTCTCTGTCTGTCTGTCTCTCTCTCTGTGTGTTTGTGTTAAACAGGGGTTTTGCTCTATTAAAAGATGTGTCTGAGTATAAAGGTTAAGAGAGAAGACACACTCAGGAAGTAAGACACACCCAAGAACATTGGCGTGGCTTCTCAAGGCTCACCCACTCGTGTCCGTCTTGAGTATAATTTTAAAATGAAGAATTCAGACATAGATGCCATTAATATTTGGGGCCAATATTTTAGAGGCGGGTTTATATTCATTTGTTTTTGAGATGGGATCTCACTACTGGGACCAGGTTAACCTTGAACTCATGAGCTCAACAAACCCACAATTCTCAGTCACCCAAGTTTCTAGGAATGTGGATAAGCACTTGAGTTTGTATTTCTATGAGAGTTTTATTTTTGAAAGACAGAAACCTTTTGGCTCCCAGGAACATTGAGATACAGGTGGCATCGGCAAACAAGGCACCTTGACATGTGACCTGCCACGGTGGTGTTCCCACTCTCACAAGGACCTGTGCTGAGAATACACTGGAGCTACACTGCCTTATGCTGGAGTCCTGGCTCCTTCACAGGTTTTTAGGCAAATTATGTAACAGGGTTGAGCTTCAATTTCATCATGTGCAAAATAGGGATAATAATATCTTCATCATGGGGTTGTAGGAATAAAATGAGATCGTGCATGCCAAATACTTAGCACGGTGATCATCATGGAGCAAGAACTCAACGGCAGCAGCTATTATTAGAATTAATTAAGCAGAGAGAATTTGAGAGGAAGTCAATCAGAGGGCTCTTTTGGGCTAGAGATAGATGGATAACAAAGTCTGCCTGGTGAGAACTTAGCCCAAGCTGGGTAGTCTGTAGCCTTGCTGGGGCCGCAGGCCTTCCCTTTCTTGCTGTGGAGATCCTTTAAGGACTCATGAGTCCTTAAAGGATCTCCACAGGCTCAGGCTCAGGCAAGTAACATAATGAGGAAGAGACAGGACCCTGCCGTGGTCCCTGATCTGAGAGTCTGTATCCCGGGTGTACCTTCCAGGAAGAAGGGATGGGGGAGTTGAGACAGGGTGCTGATGGGGAAGTGTACTGGCAGGGGAAGGAGACTGTGATGATACCCACCCTGACAGCCTGTCCTCATGCCTCTCAGAGTTACAAACCATAGAGAGAAGCAGAACTAGGTTTGCATCTGTGGTGGGCCCAGCGACAGAAGGACACCTCCTGTTACAGAGGGGGGTGTCCTTCAGGAAATACCAGGAACGAGGCTTCTTCCTGCCAGCTCTCTCTGCTTCTCTTGATTGCCCTTCATCTCCTTATAGCTAACCTGGCCTGTCTGGGAAACTATTTTCCTTACCATCCTATGCCAGAATTTACAATGCCCCATGGTCATCTATGGTTTGGCCAGTCTTTGAGGCTTCACTTGTCTCATTTTTCAAGAGGAAAGAAGTGAACTGAAGGTTAGACCTGATGTTTCTGGGTGTGATTCTGTCCTTGTTACAAATCAAGGTCAAATTCTTCTATACTTCCGTGAAGGTGCTTCAACTTTGCCCCACAATCCACCCTGTATCCCACAGACCGAGGTTGGCCCCTCCATTCAGCCAGCTATGGTCTCAAACACCCTGTTTGTATGCCTGGTCCATGCACTGTCTACTCTTTAAAAAAAATTATTTATTTATTTTATGTAGAAGAGTACACTGTAGCTGTCTTCAGACACACCAGAAGAAGGCATTGGATCTCATTACAGATGGTTGTGAGCCACCGTGTGGTTTCAGGGAATTGAACTCAGGACCTCTGGAAGCGCAATCAGTGCTCTTAACTGCTGAGCCATCTCTCCAGCCCCTCACTGTCTACTCTTTTATCGCTATCTGGAGGATCCGCTTTGCCCCTGCTTCAAAGCTCTGGGGCTAAATTAGAATGACTAAGCATAGAGGCTTTAATACAAATAAACCTAATTTTGACTCTCTGCCTCACAACTTACTATCAGGATAAACTAAAGCAAATCCCATGGATAAAATAGAAGCAATGGAAATACAGGGTTAGGAGTAGTAACTGGGATAGAGACCGTGCATGATGGACAGAGCTCAGTGCCCAGCACAACGTAAGTGTTCAGTAAACACCAGTGATTCCTGTGGTTAGTATAGAAGCATCTCCTACTTCTATCTGCCTGGTACAGCTCCAGCTCTATGTTTATCCTAATGTATATCCTGGTCTCCCTACCTCTGAATCTTAGAGTGATAATCTTCCTGAGTTCCTGCCATTCTTAGCTCTAAGACCCGGGCAAATACCTCATTAGCTTTTGTGATTTTGTGAATGCAGCATCTTGCCGCCTCAAAAGAGGTGTCTTGCCTTATGTTCTTGGAAAAGAGAGAATAATTTTCATTTATTAGCTTTCTGCATAGTGACCTCAGTTTGGAGCTGTTCAATAATTTGTTTTAAACTGAAAACTTTCAATATCATGTCCATGTTATCACTAGATTCAGTCTGATGCAGTGACTGGAGGGACATTGTGCTAGAGGGAGGTTCTCCTCAGAACCATCATGTTGGGAACTAAAACTATATGTCTCTTAGAAGACAGACGGGGAATGCTTCACGGCATTGGATTAGCAGTGAAATCTTTGGGTACCACACTAAGGACAAAGGCAACAAAATTAAAATTAGGCAAAGCGGACTACATCGAAACCAGGGGATTTGGGACATGAGAGGGCACCATCAATAGAGTAGAGAGTAGCAGAATTCTGGAATGTATTTGCAAATGGTCTGACTGGGCCTGAGGATCCAGAGCATAAAACAGTTCA
This sequence comes from Apodemus speciosus, assembly GCA_002335545.1. NCBI lineage: Eukaryota > Metazoa > Chordata > Mammalia > Rodentia > Muridae > Apodemus > Apodemus speciosus. Next base: position 29,692 of record BDUI01017354.1, read on the forward strand.
ACAAAAACAAAACAAGCAACCCAATTGAAAGTGTGCAAAGACTTTGCATTCAGGTTTCTCCAAAGAAGGTATCCAAGTACCCAGTAAACACACAAATGTGCTCACTCGTCATCAGAGACCTGAAAATCAAGCCCACGAGGAGACAGCACTCCATAGCTGTCGGAGGAGGGGAGAGGGAAAGCTAGTGCTTAGCCAAGACTGCACATGTGCACTTAGCTGCGCAGGATGGGTGGAACCCTGCCTTCCCTCTCTGGCACCAAACAAACAAAACAAACAAAAACACAAGTAACTGAATTATAAATAAAAATTATAATTCATACTAAAAAAAAAAGTAACTGAAAATAACAAGTGTTGGCAAATCTCTGAAGAAACTGGGATACTTATACGTTGCATTGCTGATAGTAATACGAAACAGTATAGCCATCGTGAGAACAGTACGGGCAGCCTCCTCTGGATCTATACCTCCAATAACTGAAAACAAGGACACAAACAGATTATTCGTATACTCATACCCTCACAGTAGTCTTCATGGTACATTTGTGCGCTCCATTCCCTGCAGCATTCTTCACCCAAGTGCTCACCGACAGGTGAGCAGAACAGAAGGTAGAACCACTAACACACAATGCCACGGTGTTCCATTGCAAAGACGGAGGCAATTCTGACTCAGTGGAATATGCATGGATCCTGAAATTACGCTAAGTAGAGTAAGCCAACGGTCACTACAACCAGAGGCTATGACTTCACTCTTAGGAGGTCTTTAGAGGAGTCAAATTCATAAAGCCAGCCAGTAGAACGGCACTAGATACGGAGTTATTGTGTAATAGATCCATCCTTTCACTTGGGGGAAGACTAAAAAAGACAGGCCCTGGAGACAGATGGGGGAGGACTGCACAGTAATGCGAATGTGTCCAGTGTCACTGAACTATGCACTTGGGAGTGTTTAGACGGTAGATCTTGTGTATATTTACCATAAAATTTTATATGTTTTACCACACACACAAAGAAGCCTGGTGGAAGGGGATGGCCTTTCCCTGGCCGCACATCTGTCCCACRAGCAGAGTTTGATGTATGGAGTTAGAGAGCACACAGCCTTCTCAGGCCCACCCGTGATCCCCTTTCGCATCCCCAGTTGTACAGTGAAGCCAGAACCATGAGCTGTGAGACACTCTTCACATACCTCAATGGTCACCCCTGGCCCTATAGACCTATAGGAACTGTATCAGTTCCCAGATCATCCCTCACAGCCTTCCTTGTGGAAGCCTGCTTGGCTCTGAGACCAGAGAATGGGCACAATAGTCATTACGCACAACCATTCTTTCTATAACACAACACTCTTCTGTCATCGGCTGACTCTGAGGACCTAAGAGTGACAGTTTCTGGACCATGGGTTTTAGGAGACAAAGGTCTCCTGTACATGCATAATTGCTTTTAACTTGATTTGATTAATCAATCAATCAATTAATTAATTAATTTTATTTTTGTCTTTGTTTTGGACACAGGATTTCTCTGTGTAGCCCTGGCTGTCCTGGAACTCACTCTATAGACCAAGCTGGCCTTGAACTCAGAAATCTGTCTGCCTCAGCCTCCCAAGTGCTGGGATTAAAGGCGTGCGCCACCACCGCCCAGCGATTAATTTATTTTTTACTCATTCACTTTGCATCCCATTCGATGCCCACTCCGGGTCACTCCCTCCCACAATCCTTCCTCCCTCCTCCTCCCCTTCTTCTCTGGGTGGCAGGGGCTTGGCATGGGTATCTCCCCAACCCTGGCACTTCAAGTCTTTCCAAGGCTAGGTGCTTACATGAATAATTTTTAAAGCCTGGTCAGGCCACAGCCCCTTCCAAAGGCAGCAGGGCTGAAGTGGGCCATCCCCACTCCAATCAGATCCCACAAAGAAAGAACCATCAGAAAAATATTCCATTTGTTATTTCCTGTGTAGCCTTCCATCTGGAAATATCTTTTATCTGGCAACTTTTGCAAAGCAGATTGAATTTTGAAGGAGGCCCCTCCAGGTTTTTCACTGGCTTCCCTATCACTCCAGGAAGTCATTTCCATCTTAACCTTCAGGAGGTCGCTGTGGTGACTCAGGTATGGGAAACAGGGCCTGC